>JASWJB010000441.1:0-28656 GCA_032433595.1 Conoideocrella luteorostrata
GCCACGCATCCTAGGGGCGTTTCTGAGGATACACAAACCCACCCGGTGTCTGTATGGTGGACTTGGTTTCTCGTCACACTGTATGAACTCTGACTGAAGGGCCTTCGAGCATCCGCTGGATATTACCCTGATACTATATATCTTTTGCTCCGAATATTTGTGTCGGGAATATCAAAGATAAGATACGGCAAGCAGTATGCCGCCGTGGCTCGGAGCGTTACATGCAGGGGTGAGAGACAACATTTCGATTGGTTCAACGTACCTTCATGAATCTGTCTGCGATTCACATCCTTAACAATCAGACCAGCCATTCCATTCAAAGGCCCTCTCAGACGGTGGGTGCATGGCTTGTCGTATTCAATATCTCCAACCGAAGCATCCCTTGGCGAAAGAAGATATTCTTCGGCAATGCAGCTTCTTGAACGAAACACTCCAAAGTATGCGACAATTGACCTACCTTTGAAGTCTGAGGATGCATTGTATGACGAAATTTTGATTATTGTATTGTATCGGGAGAGGAGGCTTAGGCACAATCCAAAAAATAAATAACGAATGCTCACGCGAGTGAGCGGCCAAGATCAATACTAAACCTGATTATTATTATCACTATTAGCAAACTGTGGTGATGGAATGTAGGAGATTCGGACAAACCGTTTCGAGCATGAAAAAAATAGAAACCAATACCTTGGTTGTTGACGTTATTGGCGATAGACGACTGGGGCTAAGTTATTTTCCACAACTGGATACGCGATAAGTCAACGCCAAACCACGGGCAATTAGCAGATACGTCCTTCGCAGGAAAATCAGAGTTTTTTTCTTTATCCAAAATTAGGTCCAAGACAAAGGCGGAAGAGAAGTAGGGACGTTGCAAGTAACAGCAACCTAGGATATAACGTTTGAAGATATCACTAGGTTAACTGCTGTAATTCAGTTGTCGTGCTACTCCAACGTTTAGCTCGCCTTATTTGCCTAGGTATAAGAGGAATATGCTCAATCTTTTTATGGTTAGCATTATTTGTCCAGGCTGATAGCAATTGGTAGGCCAAAGGATGACATGAAACAGGGCTTAACAATATAAACACGCTGAAGTGGTACTTCAACACCATCATTTTGATCTAACGCGGGCTCAGGCAGTGCGAGATGTTCTCAGATGACCTACTTTCTGTCTTCAGCGCAGGAGGATCGGAATCCGAGTAGAGGCCTGACACACCGACCAGTGTCTCCTCTCAATGTGGCCGGGATATGCGAGAGCTGTGCAAAGGCAGGGTACCGAGGAACAATAGATAATGAGTAGGTGTGGTCCTTGATAACGAATGCGATTTGACTTTCGTGCTGTCACCGTTGTGGCTTATGTGTGTCGTGTGGTAAGAAGGGTTCGTGTTCGTGATTCCCACTGACGAAAGACCAGAGATGTAGTACGACATCCAAAAGAAGATGTCCAATATACACGTTGCAGGAGATGACTAGATCATAAGAAATTGAAGAAGATTTTGTGTTCAAAGGCAGGGTGACATTGGGAAAAAAACCAACGGAAACGGTATTATAAGTAGGCGTGAAGAGGATGAGGAGCCTGGGCAAGAAGCGAAAGGGACAAACAAACTGTCGAGAGTTGGCCCCCTTTTGAGAAGAGAGCCGGGCAATTGACCAACTATGGGATGAGAATACGGGTCCTGGCCAAATGAGGACCCTGGTTAATACATGAAGCACTTGTTTTCTTCAAGAATTGGATCAGATGAGCTGGGGACTTGAGAGATGGCCAGGGGAGTGCTTTCCACCTGCCGCTTTGAAGCGAAACGGAAAGAGCCATGAAGGATGCAGGACAGGGCAGGACAGCACAAATCAGGTCAGAAAGATCTTGACGTGGCTTGGCACATTTAGCTATTCTATTTTGAAACGACCTTTTTTTTTTAATATTTCGAGGACCTGCGCGGTTCGCCTCACCATCGATTCGTCTTGACAAAGCCATTGAAGAATGGCCTCATGTGGCCCATTCGAGACTGTCAGCAAACCAGTAGCATGCGTAATGTGAACAACAGATCGGCCATCTTTACAGATTTCACAACTGCCGAGCACTGTTAGGCGACTCGCAGAGGCATCCAAAAGGCTAGCTATGTTGACCTAGAAGATTGACTTCATGCCTACCGACTGGTCGGTCCGGCCACCTGCTTGTTTGTCATTCTCATCCAATGATGTGCCAATGATGTGCCAATGCCGCCACCCGGCCTTCAGACGTGTTCTGAAGCCCGGCCTCATGAAGCTAGCTCCATATGATCCAGGTTGGGACAAGATGGAGAGGCACCGCCGAGACGGGTACTTGCAGACTCCAAAACTGCCATCATCCGCCGTGGCGAGGTCATTGCACCAGCTTCGTCCTGCTCGAAACTACTCTAGACCCTGCCATGAAACGTGGTATGCTGGTCTCACAGGCGCATCAATTGTGCTTGTGCGGTAAAACACCACGTCGATTGAAAAGCCTACCAGCTTGCACTTCCTTCTGGGTAATTAGCGGCAAGTATGCATGGACTTATCTGCAGAAGGAGCGAGTATTCATGGATAGAACAACGAAGACAACAATGGATCGGTGGCTAAAAGATCCTCGATGGAGGGCCGCTCCCTCAAGGCACCCTTGGATCTTCCTACCACCAAGAAAAGCTCTCCTAAATCCACATTTTCGGGCCTTCCTCAAGACCACGCGACAATGAAAAGGGGGTCTGAAGGATTCCACCGCCTCCAGCATGGTGACACGAGAAGCCGTCTCACAAAAGGTCCGCGTATAGATGACAGGACTGATTCCCGACATGTGAGCCCACAATGGCCATCAGGAGCTTCATGCACCAAGAATAATGTTTACAAGCGTAGAAGAAACTCAGTTCAAGGCTCTTCCAAGTTTCATTGAGGTTGCTCCAACCTGGAAGATGAGTCCGAAACAACCGCCACGATTGACGTTACCACGCGAAGAATCGAAGCATGTTGAGCTACTTTGCGAATTTCATTGCATGAGGAAACTTTGCACAGTAGACATACTAGTAGTTTTCTGTTCGCAGTGACATCTCGATCCCCACCTTCCACAGCGTGGAAAAGCCAGTGGTGCTCGCCTTATTGGCGTGTTGTAGTTCGGCTGCATATCCTGGCCATGCTTTATACAGATAGACCGGGCGAATTCGCCACGCATCTAATACTTGTTTGCGTGGCACCTGGATACTGGTACTTCTCTAGACAAGTCAAAGGCATTGGCCATTTATGCATATGCGAGATCATGATGAATGTCAAGTGAAACGACATTCTCAGGCAAAGGAATCTTCATGCAGGCGATGAATTAAAAGACTCCTCTCTTTCGGCTAAATTATTCCACTCCGATTTTTATTGCACCAATCAATAAAGTCTAGCGGATAGACTGTGCGGTAGCGAGGGTGAAAGGAACCTGCTGATACAATCCAACTGTTGGTATAACAATAAGCGTTCATCCAGCATCACTGCAATTTGGTGTCGCAAGAGGTCACGGGCACATTTGCGGAACTCATCGTTTGTTAGGATTGAGCTTGAAAAATGGACATTAATTAGGGATACCTTGGCACAAACTTGCCGATCAAGGAGCCTTGTAGAAATTATTACAGTTCTACCTCAAGAGGCACAGCTATGCTTCATGTCAGTCTTACACGGGCAATTGGTCACACTGTGGAGAGGAGACGGATACTGGTTGATGGTGATGGGTGTGTCTTTAGACACAGTAAATCGACTCAGCTCTATTTGTTACTGCACCCTTCAGCTGGGTAGAATCAGTGTCGGGTTAAAAGTGGGAAAACAATGCAGGCTGCTCCTAAATCAGGGATATTGTTTATGCTTTCACACGGGGCTTCAACGGTTAGATACCTGTTGATGGATCCAGGAGTGATGGATTTGTATTCCATGCCTTTTCAAAATCGACGTCTGACACTAAGCTACCTGTGAAGGGGTCTACAATGCCGAGCTTTAATAACCAGTGCACGCAGCGTCTAACAAGGACTGCTCCAGCTCCGTGCACATATGAGGGCATTTTTGCCGAGCCAACAGGCTCTCCGTTTCTGCCAGGTTCCGGTTATCACGGACGGGAACAGCATTGAGTGGGATCCTTACTCGAATTCGTCAAAGATTCAACCTGTTATTACGGTCGTGAGCTAATTTTGTGAGACTAAGAAAGATCATCTGCATATATTGGCATCTATTTTGTGGAAAGTGAGTTGAGCCTATTGATATGGCTAGTGTTTCAGCTTGCATCTCGGCCGGATGAACGTGACAGGGGAAACACGAGGCAACAGGGATAACCACATGCTGTCGGGGATCGACTACTCCGTATGTCGACATAACTAAGAGGCTGGCAGGATCTAAATTTATGCTTGATATGCAGCTGCCAGAACGTACGAATTATGGACAAGAATGCCCTTCTCGTGGATGACCAAGATGATGAACTTTTTTCAAGGAGAGGAATCTGGGTATGACAACTCTTTGCACCAAAGCTCACTGCGTCCATCTTGGTGCTCACAGTGCGAATATACAGTTACGAATTAGCAACCCAACGGTCATAGAAGAAAGCTTACACGAATAAAGGCCGCGAAAAGATCGCTAGAGGGAAGGGAATAGTTCCATCTGGCTCTGGATTGGGACTACGAATTCGTCCAAGCTCCTTTTCATCCCGCTCGAAAGGACGTCAAGAATGGCCGATATCGCTCCACTCCTTGCCTGTACTACAAGAGGTTTCGAAATATGCACAAGTGCTGCCACATTTCCACTACGAGCCAGCATGCTTTTCGTTTGGTCCATTACGCGGCGTTCAACGGCGTTCAAGGAGGTTTCCAGATGAGATATCTTGCATAGCTGCCCCCCCTGCTATTTTGAGTTTGCTGGCGTCTCGATTTGTTCGCTTCGCCTTTCCTAGTTTGGTCATGGGATAGAGCTCAAGATGGGTCCGGGGGTGGCGAAGCTCTGCCGTCGTTGATGCGGGCTGCTGTACATGATACGGAGGACATGGACCGTATACTAGTATCCAGGGCAGCTAGGATCTTGCCATTCGGCACCGGACAAAGTCGCAACGTCATATTCCAAGGCAGTTTCTGTCACCTGTGCGACGATTCTTGCCAGATGGTTGATGGCGTGGTCCATGCATAAATTGCTGGCATGAACTTTATCGTTCTCGACGATCATGTTTGCGTGTTTGCCGCTTGGCTTGGCAGGTTGGATGCGAAGCCAAAAGCCCAAGTTCATCCCGAGAATTGAGAGAACAACCACGCCATCGTTGCTATGTGGTAACACCGAAAGTCATACCCGGTCACCGAAATCTTGCCATCCGCTAGGTTGGTTTGGAAGGAAGCGTAATGGCGTGACTTTGATAAAGGCCCGACGCCCGTCTTGTCCGGTCTTTCCTTCATCAGGCAGCAAGACCTCATAGCATTGAGGGGAAAGCACGGCATTAGTCTTCGTAGTATTCGTCTCCCGCATCTCTCATTTTTGCCTTCCTCCGCAAGGGAATGGGTTTCGGTTTCTCTATGCAAGCGGGTGCAGCGGACAGCGCAGTAAAGCGTCGATTGGGACTGGCTTGCTTCCGATTGAGGTCACAGAGTAACCGTCAACGTCAAAGAGAACTACGGGTATATACAGCTTGGCCCATGATGGGCTTATGGCGGAAGGCGGAAGACGCGAGATTGTCGTGGCGATGAAGGACGATGGTGTACGGGGGACCAGAAGCCCAATAACTTCAGGAGGCTGACATGATTGGTGGTGGATCCTTGCCAACACCAAGATTTGACCCAGATCGCCACCCCCCCCTCCCTCCTGGCGTGCCGAGCAGCAGACCCACGTCCTCAAGTCGGGATGAGTGAGTCGTTGGTAGTCCTCATCGACACGTCGAGTCATCCCATCGAGTCATCCCACCGAGTCATCCATCAGTCAGCAAGCAACCAGCGGACAGCCACCGATTGATTGTTTCTTACATCTCCACCCAACCCATACAGTAGTTATTACAAGCAAGCGTGTACGTAGTTGCAGTATTTGCATGTTGAGAATTACCTCACAACCGTTACACAACAGGGAGCGTTCACCAGGGCATGCCTAAGAAACGCAACCACGTCAAGACCTTCAAGCCTTCTTTCACGGCATCCACGACAGGCTCGTCGTCATCTCTGCCGTCCGATTCCCATGATGGTAAGTCTGCGTCTTGTGCCTTCTTCATGCCTATCTATCCATGCCTCGTACCCCAAGCTATTGTACCAAGAGTGAGCCCACGGACTTTCATGAAAGCCTCAGAGCTCTCAAGCCATTGCCGAATCCGCCAGCGACAAAAGACATTCTAAATACTGACATGCTCCGTTATTCATTCAGCCAAATCACCACCAAAGGGTGTAAACGAACTTCTAGCAAATCTCCGCCAAGCTACAGCAGGACCGTCGTCCTCACGCTCCTTACCAGTGACTTCACCCAGCGTTCCCCCTGCCATCAGAGAAATCCTCCAGATCCCTGAGACCCCATCGCCAATCCCGCGGCGGCCAGTGAGACAAAGGTTCGACAATCATGGGCGCAGGCTCCCCCCCGGCCCAGCACCTCCCCGTAGCTGGGCTGCAAGACAATCTATCGAGGGTGATGCCGAGAACTCACTGTTGAGATCTCGTCGCATAAGCTATTCCGGCCTGGATAGGAACGCTCTACCCGGTGCACCGCTCCCTGACCGGGGAAGCTTAATCGACGTTACTCTCAAGCGTTTGGCCGTAGATTGGGACATTCATCGTATTTACAACCAATATCATCTCTACTTTGTTCCGGGTCATCTTAAAGCAGCCCTTATTCACTACATCGGGGTTGCGTCTGGAGCCGGCGTCTCACTCAATGATTTGAAAACCGTTCTCTTCCCCCCAGAAGACATGTACAGTGAGGGGGAGCTAGACAGCCACTCCAGATCAAATTTCGAAGTCACATGTCTAGACCTATCAGCCTCAATCGGCAAATCTCTTAGGCTCAAGGACGTACTGGACCTCCTTTTCCGTGACGTCAAACCACAGTCTCTCGAGGAGCCCCAGGAGTCCTGGGAGGCCGCGTACAACAGTCCCAGCCCTCCACCCGCTATACTCCTCCCTAATCTGACACATCTCTCGCTGGCCTTGGACCCGCGCGGCAGCCGGGACGCTTCATGGAAACAACTGCTAACACTTTCATCCAAGCTCCCAACCGTCACGCATTTGAGTCTGGCGCACTGGCCAGAGCCGTGTCTAACACCACGTTCCAAGTGCTCTACCGTATCATCTCCACAAGGCTGCACTATACCCTATGGCGGCACCAACATCTACTCCCACTCTCTTGACCACGACTGGAGCGAAGCCTTACTGGTACTAAGAATGGTGAGCAACAACTTTTACAAGTTGGAGTTTTTGGATCTCACGGGCTGTGCTGCGTGGTTCAATGCACTGCAGCTTGAGGATGGTCATGATTTTGTTGATTGGGCTGGCTCCTGGGGTAAAATCACTCTTCTGAGGCTCCATACTGGATGGAGTTTGGGCACCGAGGCTATGATTTCGGACCATACGGCTTTCTCAGATGCTGTTGCCATAGCTAAGACTGTGGAAAAGCATATTAGAGCGATGAGAGCTGGCAAGGGAAGGTTTATTACAGTAGAGCGAGATGGTTAGTGCATAAGTGTAAAAGGACTGCATATATCTAGAAATAAACCTGTACTGTTGTATGTTCTAGATAGATGAAACGAAATTTTCTCTTTAGAGTATAGACACTATTTCTTCGACACGCTCTCAATCGCTGCGATGGTTGCTGGCATTCCAAAGAGCCGCGAATCGGCTGTCAGTGTCTCGTAGCTCGCGAGGGCAGCCGACCTCGACTACTCTGCCCGCATCAAGAACAACCACTTTGTCGTAGTGAATGACAGTATCTAGTCGATGTGCTATAGTTATCACAGTATGACTCTTGAATTCGGTGTCGATAACGGCGCGGATCATCTGTTCGGTATCTTGGTCGATACTACACAAAGTCAGTCTTCTGCAAAATAAGGTTTGTGGAGGAGGGTGTCTCACCTGCTAGTGGCTTCATCCAAGAGAACCAATTTCCCAATTCCCTTTCTCAGGACTGCTCTTGCCACGAAAAAAAGCTGCTTTTGCCCATGGCTCAGAGTATCCTCATCAAACTTTGTGTTCAGACCGTCTGTTTGATCGTTGATGATGTCTCCTAGGCCAACTTCCCGTAAGGACTGAAGTATCTCTTCTGACGCATATTCCTGAAACGGATCGATATTCTCGCGAATAGTTCCGGGGAGAACGAACTGATCTTGAGATACTGTGATGATTTTGCTTCGAAGCGATTCTCGAGGCACAGACGACAAAGGTGTTGAGTCAATGGATATGGTGCCCGATGAAGGATCAAGAAGCTTCAGGAGTGTGAGAAATAGTGATGACTTGCCGCTAAATTATGTCAGTTGCAGGTTCTTGAAACGCGCGTCTTGTCAGACGCGTGTAATGTATCCGTGAGTACCTACCTTCCAGTGCGACCGCAAACTGCAACCTTTTCTCCAGGCTGGATCTCCAAGCTGATACTATCTAGAGCTTGTACATCATGGTCATCACCATATGAGGCAGATAAGTTCCTGATGACAACATGACCGCGGGAGGGCCAGTCAGCCAATGGCTCTGAGTTCTCCCCTAAACGATGCTCCTCGCCAGTCTCCTCAGCAAATTGTTTGATGCGTGCCACAGCGCCCAAGGAGGTCTCCATAGATGTCCAAAATTGCATTAGCAAATTCAAAGTTTCACTCAATGAAATCAGCTGGACAAGTGAAACGCCGGTCAAACCAACGGAAACTGATCCTCGCAATTGCACTGCAAATCCGACGACTAGCAACGCTAGAGCAGCAGTAGTGAGATCAAGGATTAGAACAAGCCATCTCTGAACCATAATAAGCAGATAAAACGGTTTTTGGGAACGATCTACTAGATCATGGTTGTGAATGATAGCTGGCTGGGACCACCTAAAAGCACGAAGTGTGGATAGACCGCCCAGTGTCTCGAGGAATTGAGAGTATACAGGAGCTTTCTGTTCCAGATCAAGGAGACGAAGTTGTCGAGAGGTGCGGAGATATCCTCGCTGAAGGTAGAAATAAAGCGTGCCTAAGAACGGAAAGGTAATGGCAACATAGTAGGAGGATGCAGCCAAAAGTCCAGCTTTGGCGATGACACCAAGAAAGCCTGCTGTGGTGAGTATACGGAACAATGCGCGGAACTCGGGTCACTTACTCGCGAGAGATACGACCAGGGCCAATGGGAGGTTGTTGTCGACCATGCCTATATCTTGAGAGAATCTTCCATTTGTTAGCTGTGGGAGAGGAAAGCTGGGTAATAGCAGTAGAGAGATACCTAGTTATGATAGAACCAAGGTCGGTCATCGTAAATAAAACCAATGGAGCCCGAATTACAGTAGAGAGAAGCCTCTGGTGTAGAGATATACCAGACTTGGCCGCCACTAACACCATCACAAACCTGTTCCTTGTTAGCGCCACTCGCCATTCATTCGCATCTTTTCCTACCAAATCAGCGCTGCAAACCAGATTACGCCGATTATCTGAAGTGCAGCGTAAATACCGAGATAGTAACCCGTCTTGCTATAATCTCCGGTGCTGGTCGCATTAGCCAAGAAGTTGAGCCACACAGCTAATAGCTTTGTCAGTTGGAGTTCTCGCAGACAGATAGCTGGGGAGCGTACTTGGAAAGCTCTGCAGGAATGCCCATCCTACTTCTAGTCCAAGAAGTCCAATAACGAAAAACATGCCCATATTACTAAAGTAATAGCGGTATATACTAGAGTCACCAAGCTGACGGCGCTTATCATCTTGTCTTCGAGCCGCGGTGGTAGATGATTTGGCATGAGCGCTAGTAGAGACACTCTCTTCTTTCTTTTCCTCAGCGTCCTGGTGACTATTGAAGCCATTGCCCTCCGTCCTATTTTCCATCAAGGCTTTAATATATCCCTCAGCAATTTGCAGCTCGGAAAAGGAACCCTCTTGGGAAATGTGACCATCGCGGCCAAGAGACATGATAAAATCCGCCAAAGGCAGAAACATGACTGTTTCATGGGTCAGGATATTGCCAGAGCTTCATTTCGTGATTTTCCCACTTTACCTGATTGAGTTGCTAGAATGATTGTGCTTCGCCATTGCCGAAGTAATCCTCCTGAACCGAAAAGATTTTTGAATATCCTCTTGGAAGTGTGGTTGTCCAGTCCGCTGAATAGATCGTCAAAAAATGCGATTTCCGGCTGGGAATATACGGCTCGAGCAAGTGCCTTCTGTTGTCAGCTCATTTTCCGATGTTGCGTTCAAATATTACTCACGACTCGTTGCTTCTGTCCACCACTTAGTGCAAATCCTTTGCTACCTACCACCGTCATATCTCCCAGAGGAAGTTGAAGGAAATCGCTCTGCAGGTCACAAGCTTCCGTTACTTGAATATAGAGAGCTTCATTGAATTGAGAATAGCCAATAATGTTCTGTCGAATAGATTGGTTCTTAAAATTTGTCAGTACCGGCATCGATCACAAAGTCGCAAAGTTATACTTACCAGTATCCAAGGATTTTGGTCACACCAGGATGTTCGGTTTGTCTGCAGCCGGATTCTTCCACTGGCATGCGTTACTTCACCCAGTAAACCTTTCAGTAATGTGCTCTTGCCTGATGCAACGGGACCGACTATCATGGCGAGTTGGCCGCGGGAAAGTCTGAGATCTATGTGCTTAATAACGGTTTTGTCGGCAGTCCAGGCGAAAGAGCAGCCTTTGACTTCTACACTAGTGTCCGAGTTCGCTGCTGCCTCATCTCTAAAGGCAGCGCTGCTTCTTAAACTTTGAAGCTCAATGCTGCCGTGGCTGTGGTGAGGATGCCGTTTAGACCCGGTGACTGGCGCGGCCAGCTCCCGGTAATCAACTCTAGAGGCTTCGGTAAGGAATTTCTGAATTCTGTCAAATGCACCGAACGCAGCACTCAGGTCTAGGATCATTTCAAACATCCAGAAGAGAGGTTGGGCAAGGAGAATGATGAAAGAAAGTGAGGAGAACAATCGAGTTGTGTTCAATGGTGGTCCACCACTCGCAATCACCCCTTGGTACATAGCAAATGCAACAGGTGGGGAAATGAGCAAAGGAATTTGAGCAATTGCTGAAGTTATGGCCCCAAATATTCGAAACGGTCGTGATGCTTTGATTTCTTCAATGCGCAGGGCTAAAATTGTAGAAGAGAGCTTTTGCGTGAGGCCAGACATTTTTATGCTTTTAATATGGCCCATCATGGCGGAGGTGATTCCTATCATCTTTCAGCTCGTTTGGCCAGTACACAAACTCCCAGCATAAACTTACCAACTCTTTTTTGTGTTATTTTGAGCCAACCGATTCTGTACTTCTTTGCTAGTGGCGATACCAAAAGAGTGGCCACCAGCGCAGCCGTGGACACGACGATCGGTCCAGCAGCCGCATACCCAATATGGTTACTAAGAAGCCATGTTCCGATCGCTATTTGGATAACATTTGCCCAGAGCTCGTTAATTTGCTTCATGGCTCTCACTATAACTTCGACCTACACGGATGTTAGCGTTTCCCAGGAATTAAGCTCGAATACATCGCGTAACTTACATCTGTAGACATCAGGGTCACCGCAGCGGCATTGTCCGTAGCCGTGATACTTATCTCGGTAGCTTTCGAAAATATAGCCGGAACAAGAATTCCCCGCAACATTGTCACGAAACGAGCATTAGCGTGCCAATAAAGCGCTTGAGAAACAGCAATGCCAAAGTAGACAAGCCCATAGGAGGCCACCAGGCCGTATCCAACGTTAGACGACTCGGGCGCATCGCTGAGAAACTGGAGGAAGCGGTTAAGAACTAGAGGCTGGCAAATTGTGAATACCAATTCAATAGCCCGGGGAGCGACCACCGCCGCCAGGGGCCGTCGCAGAGTAATCGCACAACACGCAAGCAGTCGATGTTTTTGCCATACGGTAACAGGGGACGCTGCACGGCCGGTGCCTGTTAGTAAGCGGAGTCTCTTGTCAAATAGAGAAGGAACAATGGTCTAGTTATTGCCCTGGGGAAGTTTAGTTCGAGACCGCATCCTCACCGTTATTCCAATTTGCCCAAAACCTGTCTCCCAAATATGCTGCTTTCATTTGCTCGTCTAACTCAAATAAATCCTCTGGCTGCAGCAATTTGCGGAAACCCGTTCGGAGCAACGGCGTGACCCACGCATACACGGCGCGGCGATACAAACCGGCCGTCTCTTCGGGGGCAGTGTCTCGGCGGGATCCACTGATAGGCAGGAGAAGCCGAGATTTCTCAACAGCCTCGAGAACAAGAAGAGCCCCTTTCGCAGCAAAGGAGGCGGTAAAGACGGCCCTTACCGCTCTTCCAATGAAGGCGGACATCCATAGCGTACGGAGAACCGCAGCGTCAAGCAGCAAAGATACGAGCAAGAAGACATTCAGCAGCGACGATGGGCGGAGAGATTTGCCATGTTCGGCATACGACAGGGCACATGACATCATAGTTGAGGCACAGGAAACACATGAAGCAGCTAATGATATACTGTTGACTCGGGAAATGGGTGTTGGCCGAGAAGCCCAGAGGATTACGAGAGCAAGTTGCAGAGCAGCGAGAACACCAGCAGTCAGCTAGTGATTACATGTTTGGTCAATTCCGTCTCCCAAAACCTGCGAGCATGAGTATTCGCAGATGAGTAAGGAAAATACTGACCAGTTTGGCGTTTCGGAGAACAGAGCCATTGATTATAACTGGGGATTTTCCCAAGTAGACGAGACGGAACGGTGCCCCCAACAGCAGGAGCGACGCTGGAAGAATAACGAAGATGGATTGTTCAAAAACGAGAGTAAAATCGAATCCACTACGACAGCCTTCAATGGCAGGTCCGAAGGCCTCGTCTGCCGTAGGCGTACAAATCGGAGTGGATGCGTTCATTGGGAGGGCGATGCGAAGATAGGTACGGAGTAGAGGAAGAAAAGAAACGGTTGAGTGGGCGCAGCAGGCGGGACCTTGGATTATATCTGCATTGCAATCAATGCAAGGGAACCTTTGCACTAGCGTCTCGTTATGCGTTTGCTCTAATATACTCCACACACAGTTGTCGTGCGCGTCGAATAGGAGAGGTCTAAATGACAGCCGAGGCAAAAGCGCAAAACACACTCACTGTACTCCGTACTCCGTATTGGGACCTGCTAAGCACTAATAATTCTCAAGCAACCATAAACAATCTGTCCCGCGAAAAATGCGCTCAGAATCGCATCAACGACACTTCTCAGTTTTCCGTTGAGATACACAAGGCCATACGCCGTATTGTATGTTTAACCCCTCCCGGTGCTGAGATATGCAAACAGTTTTTGCCACCCGTCCCAATTAACTTCCTAATTAATTCAAGATAAAGATCTCAAGTGTGAACGATCCACGGAAGCGAAAAGTTTAGCATCGCACACCTTCTGCAGCTGGCGATTGAAATCTCCGGTTCTAAGCTACCAACCAGGGCAATTGATGGTTGATGTGAACAATCCCACTGCCGTTCAAAACGTTCAAACCAGCGGATGCAGTCTGACAATCAATGTACTATGACGCGACTGTGCTATAGCGCTTGGCGGGCCGCATCCCACTTTCCAACTCCAACTCAGCACTCGGCGTGAGTCACGACTTGAAAAGGTGCCATGTGGAACAAGGTTAATGATTTTCGTGCGGAGTACGGAGTACACAGACCAGAAGCTATTGTAGAGAGAAACTTAGTAGTGCGCTATTCCCTTTACGTCAACAGCGGGCTGCCCTCAGCTTGTCACGTCAGTCAGTTCCTGAGAAATATAAGTATCTTTGCTCTCGACAGCTTGAAAACTACGAGTCTTTTAATTACAATTCAGTCAACATCACGCTTAAATCCCAGCGCTGAAACGACCCAGATCTGTTGTTTTCCCATTTGTTTATTACGCTCTCAACTGTCCTTTGATGTGCCATTTCACCGTTCTTCATCCCCTACCATGACCTCGATGGCATCAGAGTCCGCGGCCACTATTTTTTGTACGGCGAAGCAGACTCGTTTCCATATTGATTCACCAAACTATCGTGAGGTATGTTGCAGCCCATAGAACGTCAGTTACTGCAACCGGATTGTTCAGGAAACTAAATGTAGGAATTACCCGGAGTATTAGCTTGACGTCGACGGCCTACAGATCCTGGTCACATCAGGCGACAAGGGTCCCACCTCCTCAAAAAGCAAGTCCAAGGCTCGATCCGAGGGTCTCGAGATTTTGTCGAATGCCAAGCTGCTCCTAAAAGAGGCACAGCGGTACGCGCTCGTCGGTCGCAACGGGACTGGAAAGTCTAGTGAGTTTCCTTCTTTTCCTTGCCCTGCACACGATATAAATAACTAGACCACGGCCCAGACCATACTGTTCAGAAACTGATCAGCTTTGCACAGCTCTGCTCAGAGCGATTGCGGATAAGCTCATTCCTGGTATACCCGAAGGCACCAGAATCGCCATCCTTCAGCAAAGTAAGCTGATTGAAGAGGACGATGACGACAAGTCCGTGGGAAACGAGAGCAGAGAACAGAGTGTTCTTCGAGAAGTTGTTGATCGAGCTACTGCCAGAGACAGCATTGAGCAAGAAATCAAATGTCGGTTACCAGAAAAGAATAAAAGTTCGTCTTCAATGAAGCTGGAAGTTGCTAAGAATATCTAGTCCTTTCTGATGGCGTCGACGCGTCAGATCCATTCAGCCCCGTAAGAGCATTGCGATCGCTCAAACATGATCGCCTGCAGAAGCGCCTCTTTCGCCTCGACAAAGATGCCAGGCTAAGAAGCGGTGCTCGAGGCTTGCAGGCCCGAAAAGCTCTTGTAGCGTTTGAGAAAGTTGTTGCTGAGTCCGATGCCTCGTAAGTTAGCACACCGGACTACGTAATATTTTGCAAAAACAAAATGCCCTGACTGCGTATATCAGGATCAACCAGTCAGGAGATGAAATCTCTTCTGACACTCTTCAAGCGGAAACCCAAGAGGCCGCAGATATGCTTGCGGATCTGCAGATTCAGGTCGAGCCGTCGCGGCTGGCACAAATCGAGAGCAGAGCCAAGTCCATTCTATCAGGTCTTGGATTCAGTGATGATCGCATGGCCAAGCCGATCACTAGCATGTCTGGTGGTTGGCACATGCGAGCAGCCCTCGCCACTGCTCTACTTCAAGACGCCGATATCTTAATTCTCGACGAACCCACTAACTTCCTTGATTTGCTAGGTATTGTCTGGCTACAACGGTACTTGCAACAGCTCGCTGAAGGAGACAAGCCACCTACCGTCGTGATTGTGTCGCACGACCGTGATTTCATCTCCGTTTGCACCGACTTAATGATTCTGAAGGAGAAGGAACTTACCTATTTTCACGGCGACCTGCCAACTTATGAATCTTCTCAGGCAGAACGCAAACTATGGCTGAGGAAGATGAAATCTGCACAGGACAAGCAACGCGCACATATGGAAAAGTCCATCGCGCAAAACATGAAGGCCGGCAAGACAAATGACGACACCAACAAGATTCGTCAGGCAAAGTCGCGCCAGAAGAAACTTGATGATCGAATGGGCATGCAAGTGAACGCCAAGGGGCACCGATTCAAGCTAAACGGTGACCTTGTAGGATTTCATCTCACTTCTCGAGAGGAGATTGACATCCCTGCTGAGGAGCGCCCAGTGATAATTACACTGCCAGAGCCGCCGGATCTGCGATTTCCAGGGTCACTACTTTCCCTTGAAGACACGTCCTACCGCTACAAGCCTAAACTACCCCTGGTTGTCGACGGCATCAACCTTTCAGTCGGCATGGGGGATCGCATTGGCATCCTGGGACTCAATGGCGCAGGCAAATCCACCCTCATCAAGATGCTCGTGGGGGAAACGCGCCCAACGTCGGGTTCCGTCACAACCCACCCCCGACTGAAAATGGGCTACTACTCCCAGCACGCAGTCGAGGCAATCAAAGCCATTGGCAAGGTCGAACCTACCCTCACGACCCTGGGCCTCCTCACTCGCGAAGTTGACGGCCAAATGAACGAGGGGGAGATTCGCGGCCTTCTGGGCGAACTCGGTCTCCCAGGCCGCATCGCCTCCGATATTCCTGTTTGCAAGCTCTCTGGAGGACAGCTAGTTCGATGTGAGCTCGCACGTTTGTTCTGGAAACGTCCCCATTGTCTCATCCTCGATGAAGTCACCACTCATCTTGACTATGAGACGGTGACTGCATTGCGAATCGCCCTGAATAGTTGGGAAGGGGCAGTAGTGTTGGTAAGCCACGACAGATGGTTTATGCGTGGTGCTGTGGAGGGAAACCTGGATGATGATGAGGATAGCGAGGAGAGTGAGGAACGGGAGGCGGCTCCTCGAAGGAGGATTGTGTACCGTCTCAAGGGAGGCAAGATGAGTAAATTGGAGAACGGGGTGGAGGACTTTGAGAACTTGATGGAGAGGAGGGTGAATAAGTTACTAGCGAATTAGGGTGGTGGATTGGATTGGTAACTGGTAAAATAGTTTCTGAGCGCGAAGAAATCGGTGCCGCTCAATGCTATGAATGAGCAAAACTACATACCGCATTTTCCTCCCATTTCTATTTATTTTTTACTTTTCACTTTTCGTCAGCCGCGGACTCATTCCAATTCGTAACTTCAAAAATAATAGATGCCGGCTGTATCCCGCCAGAGATCATTGGCCAACACTTCAATCCTCCCATTTCTATTATCCCAATGATCCAAAGAGCCACTATCCAAGCAATGCCACAAGCATCTCTAAAACGTAAACCCTGGTTGGCATGGCCATGTCCACGACTCCATATCTTCTCAGTTGTATCCCCTCGCCCTCTTGTCAACCAGAACCCGGAATACCGTCTCATCGACAGCCTCGACACTCATCCCCCCACCTCTCGGAACATCCACAATAGTCCCATCCACGCAAAACTTCCTCCATCGGGCATCATCCTCCTCCGTCACAACCCTCACCGCACTCACCTCCTCGTACCGTACCCTCTCCCCGTCTTCCCACTCCAACGCCGTGTGTTTCCCGCCATCATAAGCCGCCATCATCGCCTGCATGACCTTCTTACCGCCCACCGGCCCAAACTGAACGAGATGTAGCTTTCCATCCAAGGGCCTCGTGTCCGGCGAAATAGTAAACGTCTTTTCTAGATTGCTCACCATGGACACAAGCACATAGCCATGCGTATCACGGGGGTCTCGCTCAAACGCAGCACATCCGGGACGTTTCGCATCCAGCGTCGCTTTATAGCGGTGCGATCCCTGAAGGAGCTGCTCGGCAACCATGCCGAAGCGTGCGCTTCCGTGAACGCGATATTCCGGGGTATCGCTCTCGTAGACGATACTCGCGTGAAGGGCATAGCTTGCTACTATGGCGCCGTACAGGGATGGTACAGCCCTGTCCTGTCTTTGGAGGGCGGTGACATCCTCCTGGGTTGTAGCTGCGGCAGTGTCGGGAGATGCGTATGACACGACCTGCGAGCCTGGCGTAAATGATGCTTTGAACACGGGCAGGTTTGCGGCAACACCGAGAAAGAGCGTGCGCAACCCAAGGACAAGAGACGTAGGGCCTGGCGTAGATTCCAAAGTCTTGTGGAGGGAGTGGAACAGGGCGTTTCCTGTGCCCAGAGGGAGCAGCGCAATGAGAGGCAACGCCGCCGGTCCCGTCGAAAGAGGCGCTCCCCGACCGTTCAGTAAGTCGACGACGCCTCCATCGCCGCTGACCAGGATAATCGTTCTGGATATGTCTGACGCGCCTAATGTTTTGGCATACCCTTGTACGCTGCGCGCATGCTGCGTGACCGTGAGGTTACAAGAATAGTCGGCGGTCGTGTTTGAAGACGCCGCCCGGAGCAGTGGGTGCAGCACATCCTGCCAGAAACGCTCTGCGCGTCCCACGCCGGACTTGGTGGAAACAATGACATCGACGGCGTTTTCAGGAGTAGATTGTAAATGAGGTGGGAGACCGGGAATGAGCGGTCGCTGCTGGCGGAGGCTCTCTGGTAGATGGTTTGTGGTGAGGAGGAGCAGCTCAAAGGGGTGGGGGTGGGATGGGTTCTCCAGGTCCTCCTTCAGGCAGCAGATTGTGTATTTGCCTGACTTGATGCTCGGGGAGCTGGAGGATTCTATGGTGAAGAGAACCTGGTCAACTGTGGCCTGTCCTGCTGTCTTGTCGCTTGAATACGTCCATGTGATACTGCCATCTTGAAGTTGGACGTGATCGGCATGCGAGCCTGGTACATTTGGATGACTCGCGCCAGATGCCATGTTCGGTGAGCGGCGCGATGCTGAAAGCCAGAGCTGCTACGCAAAGCACCAGGCGGTAGAGCCAAGAGGAAAAGATTTGTTATGTGAGATAAATGCCGGATGACATGCAAAGATGGTATTTACGTTTGAATCATTCACAGGTAAGCACGTCAGCATTGGTGGGGCCGCGAGCCCCCCGTCAACAAACAACATCATCTAAATGATCCCACCCAATAACTATTTACAATGAACCTTACGCCTACTTTTGTTTCATACGCCAAGTGAAAACTGCTTCGAAAAAGAAAAAAAATTCAGGTCTGACCAGATACACATCCCCATTGATAGATCAGCCCTTGGCCCTTGTCATAGGACCCCAATATTTGTGTGGGTTCACCTGATAACGCATGTAACGGGTGCCTTTCTGCCGGCCAAGCTGCACGAGTGCATCGTCAAAGACGAGTGACTTCCGTAGCTCTTCTTCGCTTAACGGTTGCTTTTCCTTATCTCCATTTGCTTCTGCTTCGGACTTTTCGGCAGCGTCTTGCTGCTGAGGTTGCTTCCCCTCAACTTCTGCCATGGCAACGTCATGGTCGGGAGGAGGCTGAGAGGCATCACCCCTCGTCACATCGTCGGCCTTCTTCTCCTCTTGCCCAACAATTCCTGCGCGGTGGAGAATCTTCCAAGCTGCCATGGATTCTCTGAACTTTGAAACCTTGACGGGAGACTTCTGCCTAATCCATTCGGTGAGAATCCACCAGATCGTCGACCACGGCGCATCAGTTTTGATGCTACCGGGACGGCAGTGACTCCTTCCCACCTGATAGCCTAAATGCATGATTGCACCTCGAAACATATCATCGGTAGGAGTAGCGCATGATAAAATACTAGCCGCTTTCCCAGGGATGAAGAAGAAGGGAGTGTGATCAATGACTGCTGCCTCGGCATCTTTGGGATCAACATCAGTAGGTAGTTCCGGTCCAGGTATATATTCTTCCAGGGCAGTCCGTAGCATGCCCTCCAATCGTGGCAGTGTTCCATATATTTCAGGCGATGCCTTGGGAATTTCATCTAGAAGACGGTGGATAAAGTCGTGGGAGTGAATGCGACCTCCATACATTGGTCCGCTGACGTGCATTTTGAACCCGCAGTGTTGACAGAAACGATCCACACTGGGACCTTGGGCCATGGTGTGCTTATAGAAAGACCCGTTGCCTTTCTTGTTGGGAAATGGTCTGCTCTTCATAATCGGCTGTGTCTCCCAAGAGCCGCAGCCTGAGTCGCAGCTGTACACCAACATGGTCTTTGCGCCTAAAAATTTCACGCCGGAAGGTGATCGCGTTACCTTGATGAAGACCTTTGTATAGAAGTCAATGGAAAGCGACAGCATTGGCTCGATTGCTAGACCATATCTGGCTCCAGAAGTGGCAACCGCATTCAAAATTAGACGCAAACCGACTTCATGAGAATGCATCCCTTTGACGGGAACACCGCCGTACAAAGCAAACGTCTTTTCGCAGTAGCTATGACCTGCCCAAACAGCACTGTCCGTGCAAGTGACCACAAGCAGACCACCATCATCCCGGACAGCCTGGATGGCCGCGTCAAAAAAAGGAGCTGCCGTTCCATACGGATCTAAATCAATGACATCAAACTTGTGCGATCTGCTTGGATTTCCACGCTTGTCCCTTCTTGACAGGTCCGCTGCAATAGACCTGTACATGAGAGCTAGGGCATCATCGTTGGTAGCTGTGAGCTTAGAAGTGACACCATTGTACTCCGCGTTTTGCTTTATTGATTCGGTGGCGGAAGCGGATAAGTCGTTGGCCGTAATAGAGGTCACAAAAGGAATTTCCAAAGCATATCTCAAGGCTCGTAGACCAGACGCAGAAAGAGCATCGAGAATCTTGAATACCGGCTTATAAACGTGGTCGCTTTCCGCTTGTTCTTCTTGTGGCTTGGACTCGGGCTCAGGCTCGGGCTCTGGCTCGACAGCTCGTGGGATTTCGTCGTTATTGATTTGCTCAACCTCGTCTCTCTTTCTCTTTTTGCCCTTTTTCGTGTTCTTCAATTTAAAATTGTCTATTCTCTTTTCCAACAGCATTTCCCCGTAAACTTTAACAACCAGAGTCGACAGATCACGGTTGTACTGCTGGACTGGGTTGTAAAAAACCTGTTGCTCCTCTGACGTGTCTTTGCTAATTTTTGCATCTTGAGGCACAAGGATCGTAGCTTTACCCTCCGTTATCGTCCGGTACTGTTTTCCATTGCGCTCTATTGTATGTTCGGGTGGGGCTTCCTGCGCCATTGTCGCTCGGGTAGTTAAGACTCGGCAGGCCGAGAGGATTTGACACGCAGATCGCAATCGATCGGTTGTGATACGAATCTTAGATACTTGTGGCCAAATTGTTGGGCTGATGCTCGAGTAAAGAGTTGTTCTGAATCGCTGCATGCAGGCAGATATAGGAGGTAGTTACGCGACGCGACAGATACTCAAGCGCTGGGGAGTTGAGCTTTCATGTGAAGCTATCGCCAGCGGGACCAAATTTTTAGGATTCTGCCGCGTTCATGGCGGGCGGTGAATTGATCTCGCGAGACATTACTATCCCACCCCACAACACGTCTGCGTCCCTGTCTCCTCCATCTCTAATGTCTCTTAACTTTAATAAACTTTTAAGTTTGCCCCGGCATAGCTGCCAAAAGGGCGGTTCATGTACGGAGTATGTCGATGCAGTTTAGTAATGCGTCCAAAACGCTAGGAGAAGCATGATTAGGCATTTGGCCTCGTCGCTTAGAACATAGATTATTCTCAGCAGTTTTTCTTGAGAGGACCCACCGTGCCTTGTGCGGTCTTGTTCCACTACGGTATTTTTTTGTTCATGGAGACCTCTCCTAAGTATTTAGAGTCAGGAATACTGCTACTCTCTTCTTCTTCTTTCTCTCTCTCTATCTCTCTTTTCGCCTCATTATCTAATTTTTTTAAGTCGCAGCTTCCCGCATTTGGTGGGGAATTTGTCAAATTGGTGGGTTGCGTCATCCCGCCTATCTTAGCCACTATGCTACGGCATCACTCTCACACGCTCCTTCGCTCTCGTCATAGGATCCGCCGCGAATGCCGACTAACTACCGAGTAAACTGACTGGTCTTCACTTTGCTTGAAGGCACCATTAGCTGTTGTTGTCAGGGCCGAAACGAATGAAGCATTTACTCTTCACGCCCCCGCCACTGATTGTTATGACTGTCTTATCTCTTTCATCTCGTTCAAGTCTGTATCGAAAGCTCTTCTAGCTTAAAGTCTTATCTTGCATCGTTTTCCTGCAGTGTCTGCATGCTGCGTACTGCATGCTACGTACCGTACTCCGTACAACCACGGTGATATCGCAACATGTCTCATAATACCATTGAATTGTCCGCTCTGCCCCCGACGGACCAAAGCAACTCCAGCAAGTCTTCCGCAAAAGGCAAAGGCAAAGCACCGGAAAGTAGAGCACAGAGCCCAGAGGCTAGGCCATCGGATACAATGTGTTATTCCCAAGCCGAGCCACCAGCACCGGGTTCAAGTTCTGGCACCCCATCGGCACTGCATTCAAAAGTGCGACATCTTTCGCCAACTGATTTGTTAGAAATTGTGACGAAAATCAAGGCATCCAAAAGTGATACAGAGATTCAGGTCTGCCACCCAACTCACTAGTGGTACCCCCCCTATGGCATGCCTCGAGGACTCTATCGCGACATTGTTTATTATAACACCCTCTACAGCTTCATGTATCAACTTCTCAGAAGGGTCCGATGTACGTTCTTGCTTATTCAAATTTTCCTTACGGCTACCTTGACGGCCAAAATTGCCAGACCTTGGAACTCGACGCTCCCCATCGTCATCCTTGCGTTGGTCAACGCTGTGGTTTCAGGGATACTAGCGCTTATACACGACGCCGGAGCAACAGATCGGTATCGAAGCTACAGTACGGCGTTCGACGAACTTCAGGACTACGTTAGACAAATTATAGATACCACACAAGTGCCAGCCGGTACAACCAATGGCGAAGTGGTGGCCGAGATATATGGCCGCTATCGCGTTGCAAAGGATACAGTCGCAAATAATAAGGAATTCAAGAACGTCATTGATCACTTGTTTGCTCAGTTGAAATTGACACCTACACTGAGCCTGCCACGGTAAATGCAAACACATAGTCAACCCGGTGTTATTAGGCCGAACTTGAGCAGCAAGATTGCAATGAGGAAGGTATGACGAGGTACAGAATACGAAAGATAGGCGTTCATCGACGCACTTCTCATCCCTGTTCGGCAGGAGCCTAAATTTCGTTTGTGTAACAACATGGCGCTTTATCGAGGCAATATCACATTTATCACTTTTTGCGCGGAAATGAGGCGCACCAAATCAACATGCACCATAAGACAACAGATTTAACAAGATTACGTTATGAGACGAATCAGGCCTATTACTTCGGGAGTAGTACAGAGTATATATTCAATGTTCAGCATTCAGCGGGGAGTGAATCCTGCAGCCGAGGCAGGGGGTGAAGTGAAGACGCGAGTTAGTGATATGACGAAGATCCTCACGTGCAGACACAGCGGCTTACACATGCGCCCAGTACCCATGGCAGCGATTTTGATCTTTTTTTACGACCATACTGGATGAGACATTCCGCGTTAGAGGGGCGGGGATTGCAGATTTTCTACCCATGTTGGCAGGCGTTGGAGGGATCTGCTCATTCTGCGTCTGGCTGGCAAGCTCGGTACTAATGCAACCATGCAAAGGGGTCTAGTCTGTCGAAAAGCAGCAGGGATCAGCTTCATCCACCGCTTTGTTCCCACCCTGCGAGTTCCCACCTGGCCAGTTTCATATGTCTGGTTTGCTGGCTTACCCAGGCGATCGCCAGGCCCACACCACACAATAATTGGTCCATGTTTGGTTGTGATAAGCTTATGCCAGGGCCCTCGCCTCGTTGACTATGTATCGTCTCGAAACGGCATGTTTGTCGCTGACGCATTCCCTGTTAAATAGCCGGGTAATCACGCATTCACTGAGTCTTTTACTGTTGTCCTTTTGGTTTCTGTTTTTATATTAGCTACCTAGGTAGTCTTAACAGCGCTGCCATTGTCTAATTTACACACCAGTACGGAGTACAGCATGCAGTGCCTCGCCTGGGCGTTCATGCATTGAACGTGTTGGTTGTGAACTCCACTACGGACCATGTAACTATTCCCCCCAATCTTAAACCCTTCTGCTCTTTTCTTTCTCCTTTACCCTCCGGTGGTCTGGCTTGGCTTCGTTTGTGCCTGCAGCCTGGTGCTGCCTTCTGCTGGAGCCATGTTTTTACTCAAAGGCTTGCCACTGCTCCATGTGAGGTTGAGTCACCTCCTGCTCACGGCGCTCGTAGCCGGCATTCTATTTCACGCAACAAGGCCGTACCGTCAAAGGGCTATTTTTACTTTCGATGTAAAGGACACCACGCCCGTGGGGGATCTCTTGCCGGAGGAAGAATACCTCGAAAGGCTGATTGATACCTATGGGCTCTCCAACTTCACAAAGTGGCAAGCTTGGAGGGTGCAGTCTTCGGAGAGGTCATTGGACCTTGAGCCGATTACCGATATACACGCAAATTTTCAACCTCACTGGGATCCACCAAAGGTCATCGACGTGAGCAACCCGAGGGCTTCTGATCTCCGTGCGACTAAGCGGATGGAGCTACCTATTCATGCCAGTGCTTCCAAGAACACGTCGCCTGCGTCTTTGTTCCTCTTTGGTGTCTCAACTTCCTATGGACGCATTGTTGACAACGATTGGGCTACTCTCAGAGCGTGGAAGCGCTGGCTAACCAAAGAAGACGGGAGCAGCAATGGCGCGGGCCTAGTGCTCATGTTGGACAATGCCACCACGAAGCAGCTTGATGAGGTGGACACGGTGCTTCGTGCTGCTGGTATTGACGTCTACGTCACTTCAACAGCCGAGACCACTTCCAAGGCCCGAAGGTATTACGAGCTGGTCCGCATCCTGAAAACATACGGAGCGACTCTGGCAGCCAGTGGCCAAGCGAAACAGTGGTTTGGGGTTGTCGAGGACACCATTTTCTTTCCCAGTTTGAGCTACTTACAAGAGCGATTATCTTCCTACGATGCCCGCGAGCAGCTATATATTGGCATTCCCAGCGAGCGGTCAGACTGGCAGCAAGATGGCAAATCGGTCACCACTTATGGCGGAGGAGCTATAATCTTGACGAAGCAGGCTGTATCTCTCATTCCCAAGCTACCTTGCCTGGACGTCCGCCCATCCAAAGCGCCATTCCATGCGCAAAAGTGGGATGTTGTGCTGAAACAATGTGTCAAACGCGAGGCTGGCATCAACATGCACGTTATTCCTGCCTTTTACTCACCACACGATATCAACCACAAGCCGCACCTGGAGAGCCACGAGACGGGCATGCGGCCACTCCTGCTCCACGACTATCAGACCCGATACCGGCTGGATGTGGGCATGGCGCATCTGGTTACCGACATCTGCGGCGAGGCCTGCTTCATGCATCAGTATCTATTTCACGACAACTGGGCAGTCATCAACGGCGTTTCAATTAGCCATCATCCCGATGGCCTCACTCATCATCATCAGCATCAGCATCAGCATCACCAGACCCAAGAAGAGAACGAGCAGGATATGTTTGGGAGTGCAGCGAAGACTCCTATTTCGGGCCAGATCGTCATCAATGAGGACGAGGTCGAGCGGAAGCCGTTGAATTGGACGGGGCGACGGGACATATGGAGATTGCTGGACTCTGCCAGAACGTCAAATGGGTCGGTGTGGCAGGCATACTTGAAGAAAGGCGTCAAGACGACCACTAAACCGGAGGACAAAATTGACGAAGGTGAATCAAAACCGTCTGATGAGGAGTTTGATTCGGTCATTGTATTGATTTGGGAGAAGAAGGACCGGTGAGTGAGAGACATGTATATATATATACATATATATCCGGATTGGCGTTTCGCGGCGGCCTACTTCTTGGGGCTTTTGAACATTTGGGCATGCGTGAGACGACATGTTCCTTTATACCACTGTACATTTCTTTCAAATTCTTTTCTTTGGATCTTGGATGATTATTCGCTATATTTATGTACATAACTAAGTACACATATATATAAACCTCAAGTGTGTGTGTGTGTGTGCTGTTCGTCACTATTGCGTATCCCACTCCTCGGCTGTCAGTTCATAATACATCTCCCCAGCCGGATCCCCAAACTCAGCATCCCTCAAGACGCCCTTGCCCTTCAAACCCAACTTCTCATCTGTCAAGCGCAACATGGCCGTATTATTAGCCAGTGTCGTGACGGTGACCAGATCCATCTGCGGACCGCCGTGCTTGACAGGCGTAAACGCCCAATCAATGGCCATCTTCATGGCCTCAAGAGCATACCCTTCCCCCCTATACTCCTCGGCAATAACCACGCCAACATCTCCCGCCCGGATCTTCTTCCCATCCCTCTCCCAGTCCTTGATGGCGCCAAACCCGCCCAAACCAATGACTACATCTCCCTCCTGGCCGTCTTCGGCGCGAAGAACCACTACCATGTTCACCCTCCCCGGGCCGCTGACCACAAGACCATCTGGACTCAGGACGGTAGGCACGGCGGCCGACGCGCGCTGAGCCTCAATAAGCTCACGGGAGCGCTGCACGGATATGCCTTTTGAAGAAGGGTCTGATGGGGGGAAACTGGCATTGAGAATGGCAGAATGAGACGGTGCGTCTTGGGATTGGATGGTGCGGAGGACAATCGGCTTGGTTTTGGACCCGAGGTGCGTGTGGAGATGATCGGCTCGGAGTGTTTCAGATGGCATGGTTGCGATGGAACGGGATGGGATGGGTGTGTTTGAGGGTTGGGGAGAGAGGCGCACGTGCGGTGCTTTTAATTTAAATATATTGTGTAGTAAGGAATAGTTGGATGTTTTGGAGCTTCGGAAGCACTATTGTAGGCTTTGGCGAGTAAGCGTTTGTCTTATGGGACTGGGGGCGAGATGCGGATTGTTTTACTTTGATTGGGTTAATGGGCTGGAGGCTTTCTATTTATGCGCAGGGGCTTTGGGAGACAGGTAGAGCATTCGTTGTACGGAGTACTCGAGGTTTTTTTTGGATTCGTGTGTTTTGGGGGTGTTTGGTTGACGCCCATTGCTTACTCTATGACTGTTCATCTCGAGTTTGAGCGGCTGGAATTCATGTGCGGAGTCCTCTGTAGCAAGTAACTAACTAGTTGGCTGCTTACTCTACGGAGTAGACGCTGAGTCAATGATGGGCCGCAGGATAGCGTATGGAGTATGGAGATGCAGCCAATATCAGATAATCGCGGCAGAGCCCGGTCGAGATTATGCCTGAATCCAAGATGACTCGCTATGGTTGTGCCTGCGCTGTTCCCAACTGCCTGTTCTAGTAATAGCCTGTGACTTCTCCGTGTTAGCCGACGGGCGGGGGTCCTATTGTTATTGGTCAACGATCAGATAGACAGCTAGATTGAGTCACACGCGGGGGCCAAAATACCATAGAGTTGAGTCTGGTCGTGGCTGCGGAGCAGTAAAGTAGAGAAAAGGCTCCGAGTGAATTCATAAAAATGGGGGCTGGTAAGACAAGATGGAGGGAGGGAGAGATGAACTGCAGCAGGATGCATCTACTGCTTTTGTTGGAAGGCGTGGATCGTGGATCGTGGATGATGGGGGATGGCGGCGCTTGGGCTTTGTGGCAGGCCGTCTTTCCGAGTGTAATGTCGCGCGAGAGAGTGTGGGCATCACTATTCGTGCTGCTATCATGTTTGCGGTATCAATCTGCGGATTGGGCTTGGGCTCAATCAAAGCGTGGAGATCCCTTACTGGATTTATAGATTATCGCGCTGAGCTACGAGTACTTAATTCTCTCAACTCAACTGGCAGACTGGACTCCCATGTAGATAGACGGTTGGGTGTTTTATGCAGTCCAACGGTGCTGCCGTGTACTCCGTAGTCATAGAACAAATCATCGTTTTGAGTGAATCCAATGACGTGAGTACATTGATGAAATCCCAGCTTCAGACAACTGGGGCCAAGATCCAGCCAGCGCTGACATCAAGATGTCGACACTCGTCACAGCTCGCTCATCCCCGCTGCAAATACACTCCCACAAAGTCAACCTCTATACTCGTCTCGTCCTCCCCATCACGATCACCATCCCCCCCAGTCAGCAGCTTGCCTCCCATAGCAAAGTTCACCAGAGCATTCTTCTGCTCCGCCACCATGGCCTTCCACTCCGCATCGTCCTTCAACCTATCCTCTTTGAACCCCCACCCACGCGTGCCATCTACAGACCAGGTCATCGACTCCGGCTCAGATCCAGACCCAGGCTCAGGTTCAACAACCCCAGCCCTGTCTGGCCGTTTTGTACGATCAAACTCCCACGTCAGTGTATGCCACACACCACCTTCCAAGTACCCAGGGTCCAGGTACGGCAATCCGTTGAACTCTCGGCACGATCGCCGTCGACCCGGCATCGTGATCTTGCCGCAACGAAGATTCTGTTGGACCTTGGTGTCGCCATTCGCCGCTCCCAGGAGGTCGATTGCGCCGGCCCACGTCCAGGGAGGGGAAGGGGAAGGGGAAAGGGAAGGGGAAGGAGAGCCAACACTGCGCAGGTAAGAGCCTAAACCCCATGCCGCGAGAGCGGGCGTGTTCTTGGTGTTATCGCTGAGCTTGATTCGGGCTTGCACGCGGAGACGATGGCCCGGCTCGCAGGGAAAGTTCCATTCTGGCGCTGTTTCGATGCGTCCGGATGTCCACGTGCCATTGGGGAGGCGCACAGTCGTGATTTTCAGAGTGTTGTTCTGTGTGATCAGGATGTTTCGACGGTCGTCTGTATACTGTAGGATCGAGCCGGTGCTCACATTTCCAAAACTGCCCGAGGGGGAGGCAGTGGCGGCGCCAAGGCCGATCTTCCATTTTGACGAATCCGGGAGATGGTGGTGCGTTGGTTGGGAGAAGTCATCATAGAAGAGCGTTTCCGAGGGCCTTTCTGCGGCGGTTTGGTGTTTGGAGTATTCCTCGACCACGCCTTCGTGATTAGGCATAGGAGACATCCTATCCATGGCCACGGGAGATCCAGTAGGGCCGCTAAGTCCAGTTTGGACAAGCAGCGTAAGTGCCGTGGCGTATCGCAACATCTCTGCTGCAGGTGGATTTGTGACGATGGGTATGGACTAGGTTGGGTTTTTCTTCGGCCGAGACAAATGAATGACAATCTCAGCTGAGAGGGTTCTGAAAAGAGAGTCTGGCAGATGGTGTTTCTAATTTTCTAGGAATGGGGGGAGACGAAGCAGT
>JASWJB010000442.1:0-28190 GCA_032433595.1 Conoideocrella luteorostrata
CAGTTTTTTGGATGGCGGTTTTAGTTCCGCCTTAGTTACCGCGCAGGGCTATTCCATGCCCCCCCCTTGCAACCCACACTTAGCGGCAATTAATGCACCCAGTCTCGACCTTGTGTGCCCATCGCTTCAGACACTGTTTTGACAAGTACAGCAACTCGTGCTGTGGCATCTTGCCCTTTGTCTTGGTGTCGTGAGGATCTTATACCGGAAGCCAGGGACGGTGCGAGGTTCGGTGGTTAATATATTTAGGAACCGACTTGATCGCTTCAGCACATGTGGCGAGCAAGGATTACACAGTCCCATATTTGCTGCAAAAACTCTTATGCCATAATGCTGAGAGTGCCGCTAAACCCAATACAAAATGTCGCAGCATGACCAATTACCTTTTTGCATTCACTAGATCGTATGGCCATTGTGAAGTGATATTGCAATTGCACTTGAACCATGAACACCTTGGGGATGTCAAATAGCGTAGTTGATGGCCAGCCTAGCTATGGGTCAAACACCTATGAATCGCCACGCCTTGATCTTGTATTACATCATCCTACCATAGGTTCATGAACTACGCGGAATCTACCTGAGTAAGACTGCCTATAGAGCCGGGAAGTGGCGGGATTCGCTGTCCACTTGCGGCAACTACGATAAAGATAGTATTATGACACATAATACATCTCGTCGTAGGGGCTCAAATATCATGACTCCTCCAGCACTCGATACATAATAGATTGGCTGGATACGAGATAGGGATCACGTAAAAGGGCTTTCATAAAACTAGATTAGTTATAGTACAGATTGCGCAGACTGGGCGCATATTAAATCGCTCGCATGCCTGCATCCTTCAATTTAGCTCGCGGTAACTACTCGCTTTCTGCAAAAATAAAAAAAGCCTAGGCAACCAGATACGCTCATACGAGTTTGCTGCTCTACGTTCATCGATCACCAATTCCCCCAGTTTCGCCAGAAGACCAAAGCCTGTCTTCTCCCATTTGAAAAATGTCTTTCTTTTAACAACACAGTGGAAGCAACGTTATGCCACGAAGTTTCGGATGCACCTACACGTACGGCCGGAGTTGACAAGATCCTTCCGACGGTCGAGTCTGTACCGAATATCCCAAGGTTCCAGATAGCCTATGGAGGGTTGTGCGCCTGGTGTGCAGTGGGGACATGATGATTCACAGAAGAGACTGAGTATTTCCGGGGGAAGAGTAAGTAAGGCAGGTGTCATCATATGTGAGCTTTTTACAGAGCGAGACTGGGCCAAATACACATGAGGGGGAGGCGAATTGATAAGACAGTTTCGAAGATGTTACATATGTGCCTCTATGAGGTACCGGCTCGGAACTTCTCTCTCCCCGGTACAGAGGCATTGTCATATTTAACATGTTTTGCAATACAAATGGAAGGGACAAGGCAAACTTAGGAGGCTTGGTGCGTGCTTCGCTACGGGTAGAGGACCAGTACGATTATGGACTGCCAACTTTTGACCGTGCTACTGCCAGGATACTGAATTGGGGCATATGATCTCTGGGAGCCTCTACACTTGCACCAGCCATTCGCCCAGGCTGTTGAGCTTTCCTCTCACGATTTAGCTGGGAGCATATATTTGTTGGATTACGTGTGTGTGTGGAGCCGATTTGGTGATACACGGGCTGTGAGAGAAAGGTTACGTGGCCTCTGGGCCCGAGACAGGAATCCGGGACAAGGGTCTCAGATTGTAGGGGTATTTATAGGGGGGCTTGGACAGGGCCAGACGAGGAATTCTTCCTCAAACAAATTTGAACCTCTCCTATCAATTCCGACATTACTACGTTTTGGCTATTGTAAGGTTGATCTCGCAGGAGGAGCTTTGTAATGCCAAATTTCCAGGTCAAGGTCAAGGCCAGCTCTCTTTGTAACTACCGTAACAATAGGTGGCGGGAACTAATCCACGATGTACCCATAGGCAATCGGTCCCTGACAAGTACCTTCTTTAATTGCTAGCTTGTTACTCGATACAGATCTCCCCTGCCGCTTCATCTTTAAGCACCGAATACATTTTAGGGCTGGCATTACAGTCAAGCCCTTACACGGCTCCCTCTTCCATCACGATCCTTCCTGTCAGAGTCTTTTCTGCCTTTCTCGTCTCTTTTCCGATCCTGCTGCCTTTTTTTCTTGTCTTTCCTCTTCCGTCTCCTCTTCAGATTGTCATCTTCGTTATCTGGATAGGGCAGAATCGCAGAGCCGCCACCAGGGCGCCAGTGAAGTATGTACCAAGATCTTTGGCCTCGTAGACTAGCATTGGAAAGCCTGATAGTCACATGTGGTTCTGCGTTTCCGTCGTACTGACTGGTTGTGGGGTGAAGTCCGTTCCTATTCGGCTTATATGTGAGAACGTGAATGTTGAAATGGGACAAGTCCTTACATTACATGAGCCTGGTCAAAATAGACTGTTCCGCTCATGGTTTCGACGCTGGCGTTACCAGGCGTATTCACCCAGAGGTAAAGCTGGCCGTGATAGTCATGCATAAAGTGTTGATCGCATGTTGGCTCGTAAGTGACTTGGACCGCCATGATGTAGAGCTTGGAAGTTATCTATAGTATGAGATTGAAACTGGTGTATATCTGTGATTGCTGATACAATTGCGCCATAGACGAACGATCGACCATGGCTATTTATACCGCCCGAACTGGTCGGGGTGCATCTTCTGATCATGAGCGTGAGGAGCTATTTTTGTCGTTGTTAATAGCCAGCGGCTCTAATTGTGCCGCAGTCCCCGGCGGCGCTTATTCACAGGGGTTCGAGGAGGCAATGGCCAGGTCTAACGTTTGTTGGGTAGGCACCATCATGGGGCTTTACTGGTGCCTCATTGGATGGGTCTTAGCGCTGTTAGCCAGGACTGTGTTTGGGTACCCGCCCATGCGGGGGACAGTTTAACTGAGCCATTTCGTCCACATTGTCCAATTGACCAACGCCGACCACGGATGCAATTAAAGCTTGTTATTAATAGCATTTATTACCTAAATAGCTAACTAAGCTATATTATAGTTAATGCATTTTTTTGTTTAATTTTATCGTGTTTTTGCTCGTTGAGGCATTTTTTTTTGCGGAGCTAATGGCACCTCGATGGCTCAGTTATACTGTCCCCCGCTTGTCGCCACAATCACTTGGCTTTTCTTTGGCGGGGCGGAATAATGTTTGGCCTTTCAACGTAATGAAAGGTGGATATCCTCTCCCACTTCATATTCTTTAACTTTCCGTTCGGCCAACATCATTTCCGTCGACGTCAGCTCCTCATGGACCAGTTCGCTACAAACCCCGCATCGAACCTACCATACAACCAAGAAAAAGTTTTATTATATCGTTCGGGCGGCTATCATCCTGTTTGCTTGGGCGACACGTTCAAAAAAGATCGTTACAGAGTTGTTCATAAACTAGGATGGGGAGGATTTTCCACTGTCTGGCTTGCTAGAGACACTCTGTAAGCTTTGTCCAAGAGGCTTTCTTTTGTAGTGGTACTAACCGCCTAAGCCTCGGGGCTTGGGTGGCTCTGAAGATAGAGATAGCTGATACAACTATTCCATCCCTCGAGCTCTTGAACCTTCAATCGATCCATCAGCATGCCGGGTCTGACCGCGTTGCCCATTTGATCGATTCTTTCGTCCATGTAGGACCCAATGGATCTCACCAATGCACTGTGACGGAACTTCTCGGGCCCTCAGTCGATAGCGTTGTCGCTGATTACCATGCCGGAGGCGAGCGATTAGAGCCAGATATTATACTCAAAATAACGAAGCAGTTGCTGGAGGCGATTTGTTCCCTCCATCAAGCTGGATATGCACATGGAGGTAAGTGCCCTGCCCTGCCTAGAAAACGAAGGCTAACAAGTAATAGACTTAAGCGGTGCGAATGTCGTATTTGCAGCCTCAAAATTAAGCCATCTATCTCAAGATGCACTTTTCGACATTGTTGGACATCCAGAATCGGTCGCGCTAGTTCGAATCGATGGTGGACCGTTGAGTGACGGTATGCCAAAGCAGTTGATACGCAACATCAGCTGGGCTGAATGGGTCGACGAGGATGAAGAGGACATTCGACTCATTGACTGGGGAGAAGCATTTAAACATGGTAAAGAGCCCGCTCGTCTTGCCCAGCCAAGAGATTTAAAGGCACCGGAGATCATTTTTACTGGCCATTTCGACTATAGAGTTGACCTTTGGCGGGTTGGTTGCATGGTAAGCTCTATTATCGAACACTCTTGTCAATAATGCTTACTGCCCTGCAGATATACACACTCCTATTCGCAGCTCGACCATTCCAATATTTAGACGATGATGCGGTGCTAATCGCACAGATGATTGGGTTTGTGGAAGAGCTTCCGCAGCAGTGGCGACAAGAATGGGAAGTAATTCAATCAAGGTCATCGCACTCACCCATTGATATCCCTCATTATAATGGCGCCAACCTATATCAAGCATCCAAACTGCAATCCAGATTTTATGCACTGGTGTATGAGCCAGAGCTGATGCCTCTTTTACCTATTATTCGTGGCTTGATGCGATTTCTGCCTTCCGAACGACTAACGGCAGCTGAGGCCCTAAAACTATTGGGCTAATCCGATAGCTACACAATGTACTAGCACATGCTTCCTTTATTTGTGGACGCTCATAGGAATACAGATGTCATCGGACGGAGGATATGCAGCTTCAGCCGATTGCCTGTCTTCGGCTCTACTCCATGAGGCCCAGGATGAAAAATGAAGATGGTCCACCATCGCATCGTCATGCCGACCAATTGATTGTGATCTGCGAAAACTGCCACTGTGCAACAAGTCGCTGTAATTGGGCGTGGCCGTGGCAATGTCTTCGATCTCACTTTGCAGTTGCTGCTCCGTCCGGTAAAGCAGGCTCGAAAATAGCCACCAAAATGCCGGCATTTCATGGACTATGCATGCAAAATTGCACGGTTAAACAACTGGAGTAGTAGTATAATGCACATTGCGATACCCCAGTTGCAAGAAGTGGTCGAATAGCATAAGAATGAGCTCATACAGTATCTGTAATTATCTCCCAATTAGTCATCAGCAGGATTTATGTCACAGCCGTTGGGTAGGCTGGCAAACATTCCACATAAGATATTTTGGAGACAAAATGAATGTGTTCTATTCTGTAACCGGGGATGTACGTGTCGTATCCACATACACAGGCTGTTCGTTATCCCATCTCCGAATGATCAAAACTAAACATTCACATCTCTTAGACTACCATTTGTATTATGCGGGAAAAACTACAATCTTACGTCGCCGCTTTTAGTCATACTTGCTCAGGCACTACTCAGGCGCTACTCAGGCACTGCTCAGGTGAGCTCAGGGAGCCATACTTCGCTCACTGAGCATGTCCTGAGCCAGTTCCACCTACGCCTGAGCTTCAGTCGGTTCTTATGCAATTATGCAAAGCACTTGCAGTATGCAAAGATACGTGGACAATTAATTACTTTATAGCCTTATAAATCAGGCGCGAAATCAGATCCCTAAATAGCTATAAGAACCGCAAGTTCCTCATCCTAAACATTTTCTTAAACTTAGCACATTCAATTTTCTAAGATGGCTTCACAGATCACCAAGGCGAGCGAATCTCGGAACTTCCATGAACTGTTTAATCAGGCAGTGGCGGATGGTTTGCGCCCAGATGCATCTGATGTTGACCCTTCTAGGGTGTATCGCCATGTCCCTGCAAAGCTCGCGGAACGCTACCGCAAATGTCTTGAACCATGGGAAGCGTATGATGAACCTTTCTTTTATCTCTTATCATCAGCGTCTAATAATTTTCTAGATTCCGTGCTGGCGTTCTCAGGGAGACTGGCAATAACCCTGACCCAAGAACTATTCAAACACTAAAACACTATGCTGAGTTCTTAGGAAGAATCATGAAAGGGCGAAACGATAAAAAGAACAAGAAACCTTCTCCAAATAGCTTACGAAGTGCTATGAGAAGATTCTGTAGCACTTGGGATAGGGAAAATGCGAAAACTGGATTATATATACCAGAGGAAACAAGACGATCAATCGCACCGGTAAGCTTACTCACTTATACAATGATCAAGCAGTGCTGATGAGAGTGCAGTATATCCTTGGACCACTTGCAGGAAAGCTAGGGTTTGTTACTGGAAAGGCGGCTCGCCGACCTCGAACCTTTCTCACGCGCGAGAATTACGTGCACCTCATGATGCTTCTTTGGGGCGAAGACTGGCACGACTATAAGCATGAAGGCAGCCGAGTGGATAAAGCAAACTTGTTGAACAACCACTGTTATACGTCAGCGAGAGTGAGTGAGATCTGCCAGGCAAGATATAAAGTAATGTTTCCAACATTAATCTCGCAAAACCTTCATTAAGCTAACGAAAGTTCTAGGATATGCAATGCATAATTGGTTGGTATGATGGCGAGCCAGACATTAGGTTGAAATTCACAAGAGAGTTCTGTAAAGGCAGAGATGATAATCAGTATGTTCTTTGATCTACTTGAGTCCATCCAATAGCAATGCAAAGAGAAAACTAATAAGTACGAAGACCAGAACATCCATTCTCAGAAAGAATGGCCGTTGGGTCCGAGGGATACCCGCCACTATTCGCTCAGCCGATGGTACACTGGCTCGCAAATATACTTTCATCTGGTGCATTAGCTGGTATCAAAACTCTCGATGATATCTTAAAAATTAGACCTCCCAAGAACTCTCGTTATCGCGAGTTAAACTGGGAAAAGGAAATGTTGGATAAGCCGGTATTTCCAGAATGGAGTGCTGATGGACCGGCTAATAAGCCACAGAGCCCAACAGGATTGGGCAAACAGGCTTCAGACTGGGCTATACGCGCTCGTCTTACAACCGGTCTCTCATTCCACGCTGTTCGTCGTGAAATTCTTATACAATGCAATGGTAAAGTTAACCTTCTTGACTTCACCTCATAAAGACTAATTTGTTTTGTCTTAGATGGAGGCTACTCAATTGGACAAGTGATAAAATTTGCGTCGCAAAAGAGCTTGAACGTTCTTGTGGACTCCTACTTTGGATCCATCTCTACTATCGACGGTGCTGCCATGTATCAGGGACTTCAACCCCGAAAAGACTTGGCAGATGACTTTCGGTCTGCTACAATGAAGTATAATCCAGGACTTAAGTTTTCTTTGCCGTCGGAGAACAATCATATTCTAAGAGGCAGTCCCGAATACTTGGGAGTTATGAAAGAGATTTCCATGTTAGATGAAGCCATTGTTGAGAGCAACTGTCCAGAGGAAAAAGCAAAATATATTGCACAGCGACACTCCTTTATTAAAAAACGGACGAAGCTTCGAAACAAATGCCTAAGAGATTTTCAAATCGGACAAGACATCGATTACGACATACAAAAAGAGCCATTTCAACAAACGGACAAGAACAAGGACCACTATGAGCGAATTGAACATATGCTGCCCCCAGAGCGTATGCGACTTATGGAAAGTATGGGAGTTTCGACTTCTCCTCGGACAGACTTATGGAAAGAAGCTATTCAGGACCTTATAGCTTGTCGCAATACCAAGCGCAATGTGTACTTTCAGCAATGCATGGAGCCATTGAACGGAAAATGTGCCGTACCATCATGCCAGCAGATTATGGATAGGTGAGCAGTGTACAAGTTTACAATTAAGCTAGTGCTAACAGTATTGCTGCTTAGTCTGCCCGCTAAAAAACAATGGGAGCATGTTTATCACTGCTTTGAGACATATTACATGGAAATGTACGGCTTTGCCCGTTTTTGCTTTAAATGTAGCAAATGGGTGACTGAAGCCTTGTCGTGGGCTGGGCATTGCCAGACACATATTGACAACGGCAACATCTCGTTTCGATGCGACCCTGTTACCATACGTCATGCAATTGCTTGTGCAGGTTATTGCCCAGTACATGCCTGGAAAGCTGATGTGCCGGCCGTTGAAAGGCTTGAACAGTACACCAACAGAGCATCTTGGAAAAAGCATGTCTCCCGATGCATCACGGAACATATCCACAGCCAAGCTGATCAAGCACAACTACAATGTCCTGACCAACGATGCTCAATAATCTTCCCATCCCATGACAAACTATGGTATCACTTAGATGATGTCCACAGCGTTCCTGTACCTGAACTACAAGATATGGAAAACAAGTTTGGCGAATCAAATCAAATACGTCACAAGAATGCTGAGTCCCCGTTTGTTACGCATACTTGGAAATATCAAAAGTCAAGAGCATCACAAGATCGCACAAGCCCCTCTGACGATGGACTGAGCGAGCTCTCATCTCCAACAAGCGGCGATATTGATTCTGCGTGGAGCGGAGACGGGTCTATTGCGGCAGGTACTCCTTTACCGGAGCAACAATTTGATGTCAAAGTCTTGGAAGCGGGGAGGAACACCAACCAGAAACAATTTGCTGACGAAATGGCCATCGACCCGCTGCTATTTGACGGCGACCCGACGGCAACGGATTCGGCAGAAAAATGCTTAAACGGCCTAAAAGGGAACAAATCCTCAAACGACATACCTCCAAAAGAAGCAACTCGAACGGAAAATGAGGACAAACCAAGCTCCGACGCGCATTATCCCGTAGATCGCTTACTTGGGAAATGGGGATATAGAGGCGTTATTTGGTATTACCTAAAGTGGGACGACGGCAGCTATAGTTTTGAACGCGAAGCCGACATTGCTAAACATCTTCGAGATGAATTCGAAAAGAAAGATTTTTCAGGTTTTAAAGAAGGAGCTAAGGTAAAAGCCGTTAAAAACCGAAAAGGCAAGGCAACAATGTACTTGACAAGCTTTGAAGGTTGTAGGGAGGAGTGGCTCCTTCCAGAACGTGCTCTTCATTCAGACTTACTTATAGGCTATACGCGCATGAAAGGGAGAAGGAAAGCCAAAAAGACTAGAAAAGAATTGTAAAGAAATTTATCAATTCATAAATTATATAGAACACTATGAATAGTTTGCACCATTTCTATATATTTACGTTGACCTCTATTCTGCAAAGGCTCCTGGTTCTAAGGAGCAATCTTTAATCGTAACCGTCTCAAGTGCATTCATATCAACTTTTTTACGAAGCTCCATTAGAGCAGGCAAAGATTTGTCTAGTTCCTCGAAGCAATTTGAGAGTTGGCCATGGAAATAGCTGGCTAAATTGTAACATTTTTCAAGCTTATCATCGCAGATGCGTAATTTGCTGTGGAGGCATTTATTTTCTTCCTCTGCAATTAATTTCCGTTCTAACTCAGCTTTTAATGATTCGTCCAGTTTAATTATCTGCTGAGATAACATTAGGTTTTCGGCATTAAGTCGCTCAATCTCGGAACTAAAGCTCGGCGAAATCCCAGTTAACTGCATAGGTATCGTGGAGCTGCGGACAAAATGCTCTTCTTGACTCGAAAATACAGCTTCAAAGGTTTTTCCTACTTCCTTCGATAGCAGTCGATAAGTACTGATGGAGTGGTCACTGAGGTTCCTTGCAAAAATTGGTGAATAAAGTTCCTCATGGCCTGGGAAAAGCCTCCAAGTATAGGGGTCTTGCGATCTGGGGCTCAGTCTAACCTCAGAAGGTTTGATAACAAGTCCCAGCCGCTCACCTATTCTTGTTAGATTAGACGATGGAACTTGGGGCTATTTCACACACCTATATGTTGTGATAGCCTTGAACGACATTCGTCTCTTTCGCGGCGCCGGTCGTTATTACTTTGTCGAACCATTTTACCGTTACTTGGTAGTGAGTTACTGCACAGCAAGTTGCTCATGTTATTACAAAACATGAACCGAGGTTAGACTGTTCTGCAATGCCAATTTCTTAAGACATACTCTCTGTTTTCAAGCTTTGTGACTGGCCGTTGCATGTTTGACCCGAAGCCATAAGCGCTTATTTCTGTCTAGCAGCATAAAGAAGTTAAATTTTTATGAAAGGAGGGGGATAAAGCAAAATAAGTCATTTTTAGCGTATTTCAGTGGTCTTCTAACATGCTTTTTGGATTCACAATGCCTACTTATTATTTACGTCACCAGTAATAAAGTCATTTTAAGGCCAAAAGAAGACGGTTAACTCTAGAGTAATCGCATGTTTTGTGTGCCTCTGTACAATAATAATTCATCTCTGCCCCGCTAAATAATTCTTTTACATACTATCATTGCAATATCCAACTCTATGCTTGCCTATCAAAGGCGAAATTTGTGTCACTCTTGTTACTAGATAAAATCAGCATCGTGACATCAACTCGTAGCTTGTATAGCTATTACAGGAAGCACTAGCACTGCTTGGGTATTTAAAGAAGTACTTTTGGTAGGAAGGGCTAATAGTGCAAATGAGTAGATCGTATTATCGCCCCTTCAACTTCCTACATATCTTCTCTCTTTTTCATCATTATTCTCTTTAGGTATTATATTAATATAATAAAAGTCAATTTAAGACTAAAGGTAGTATATAACGCCTGCGTGCTGGAAAGTAGTAATGTATGCATTACACGCATGCTAAGTCAGATTTAGTTCAATAGTAACGTTCTGTAATATGTATTGCATTGTCCGGAAATATCTTCAATTTTTTAAGACTAGAGTCGTCATGACAATCAGTGCCGTGATATAAGCCACTTTTGGATTAATTCTCCGCTAATATACGCAAATAGTGCGGAGTACAGTACGGTTGTCCGCCTTTATTGTTGTAACTCATTACAGGCACGGACCATATAGTGACAAGTTGTGGCTAGGACCGTGCCATTACAGTGAGGGGGCGCGTACCCCACCTACGTAGCAAATTTTAAGCAACCACAACATTAGCCAAATTTGGCTTGTTAGCGTGTAAGTACACAAACACAATTTATTTACGCCCGTTGGAGACACTTTCAATAGGGCAGCTATCTACTTATATTACATACGAAGCGCCAGTTGTGTCCATGCCTCATAATAGCGCTTACGTTAATGTCCTCTATTTCCGGCTCCAGGTCGCTTTCTTCTTATTGTGCTACTGTTTCTCACGTATTTAACTTACAAAGTCCGTGGGCGAGCTTGGAGCTGCTCCTCCAAGTGTTCAGCATCCTATCTATGGCAGCTAAGGTGGTGCCAGCTCAAAAGACATAATAATATAGAGGGGTTAAAGAAATTTGGGGTTACGGGTTCTAGTTATCAAGATAGCTTGAAGCCATTACACATCGAGTTGTTGCTAGTACCGCAGCCATATGTAGCTTAAATTTTCTCTATCCTGAGCTGAACTACCTCCCCAGAAGAATAAGACATACTTACATTATTATTAAGGTAGGATAATAGCAGCTAGACTAGACATCAGTATTGTACAGTAGTGTCTAGATAATATATTAGATAGTCTGGTGCCAGAAATGACCGCATTCTTACTGGGGGCTAGGACCCTGAGAGTCACTACCTTTTGGCTGATAGACAAGGCATCGGTATAGCTGATAGCTCTACTATTAGGACCCACAAGGAAGGAGATGAGTGTTATAAGATTATGTAAACCCTATATTTATAACGTTAGGAATGGTTATTTTATTTCCAAGAGAGCCACAACTAGATGTGCAATTATAACAAACGACATAATATAATTGCAAAAATTCACCTTCGCGTATACTCCCATTGAGGCTTTTGTGGCTTTCTATTTTATGCAAGAAACCGTTTTTATCCGCGCTAGATATCGAACTGTAAAGTTTGCTGCTTGTGAGAGGAGACTAGCAAAATACATGCGGGCTTCACAGTACTTTTTCTGAGCCACATTTCTAATCTTAGAAGCTGTTAATATTATATAAGATAAAAATAAACATTTAGGTTTGCTTATAGAGAGTAGTGGCAATATAAACGAATATTAAACAAGATTGCTTATATTTATCTAAAATTAAATTAAAACATGGTACTTATCTGTGTCACTCTTGTTAAGGAAATAAGTAGCTTAAGGGAAGTCACTAGCTTAGAGGCAGTTCTTCTACTTTATAAGACTTTCTATAAATTATTGTATAATTATTTATGCTCTTACGTATATTTATATTAATTATTTCTTTTGTTAAATAAGTATACGAAGTCTTCAAAATGCCTATTAGTAGATATTTAAAATCTACACAGAAGCAGAATTATAAGGCAGTGCTTGCATTTTCTTCCAGTCATGATGAGTGTAAATGTATCGTCTGCCTTGGCCTTAAAAATTTTTGTGTTAATAATACTTCAAAGCTTTTATTTCCTCTTACTGGAGTTTAAATCTTACTAAAATTAGCCTTTAATACTTAAGATGTACTTTAAGCATTTAGATTATGCAAGTTAAAAGGAATATCTAGCGATTTTTATAACAATGAGCGCTGAGGCCTTAGCCTTTGGTGTTAAAGTTTGGCTGTTGTGTTATGGCTCTTGTTTGTTTCTATTTTCTGCTTTTGTGCTTTAGAAATATAATAATTATGTTCTTTATGTGTTTTTATTCTTATGTAGCGTATGATTATGGATCCGCGAATCGTTCAGCAACAGATAGATTTCCTGTGGTCTTATGGGCTATTCTTATCACTAATAGAATGTTTTAGGCTAGGAGACTGTGTTATATTGTATTAAACTATTGAAGGACTACGCTGGCTACTATACATAAAAAGACTATTATTAATACTTCTGGCTTACTCCTAACACCTATACTAAGGAAGGCAGAAGTGGGGATTAATGTAGTCCAGCTGCCACTCGAATTAAACCCATAACCCTTTATAGTCGTATTTACACCTACATCAAATATATTACTAGATAGTGTGGGGGCTGTAACGTGACTTACCCGAGTTTGAAATAGAGAAGATGAATTGTATCCAAATGCCTGGGTTACGTCTAATTTACGAAAGCTGTTTGATGATGAAGGTTTTTCTGTGATCACTGACTCACTGTAATAAATTTCTTCTATGATAGATAAGTCTGTTGGGTCAGCGAGTAGAGTATGGTTTCGGCACAGTGTGATGGTCTTAATTGTTGTTGAGGTTTTAGTGACCGTTGTCTGCAAACTATCCATTGTGTTAGTACTTGGTGCCGTAAGTGTAATCTCCATTTCGCTTTTTATAATGCTGTAAGCTCTAAGAATACTGTCATAGGTATATATATATATATATATGCGTGTGTGTGTTAAGTTTGCTTAGACAGCTATATTTCGCTGTTTGTGTTTTATCCGCTAAAAGTGTCCCCTGTCTCTATTAAACCTGCCTCTCAATCATCGTTCAAGATAAGGCTGTCCAGCAACAAAGATTATATAGGAGCTCCAGGTGCTATAACTATTGCTTTAAGCGCCTGTGGTTTAATATCCCTTCGCTTTCGTCTGTCTTTTATAGCTAGGTAAGTGCCAATGGAGAATCCCACTTTGTTTACCTACGATGATCTGGAACGACTTTGGCGCTATCTGAAAGTAACCATAATCTCACCCTGCACAATCTTGACTCTGAGAATCTTTTCATTTAACGTGATGACGTTGTATGGGTCTTGTTTGTAATCTACAAGCTAGCCTCGATAGTGGATCTGAGCAGTAACTGATCGTTATACGGTGTTCTAGGTGGCTGCAATTTTGAAGGTTGCAGCTGTGTAGATTGAACATGTCCGACTGGAGTGGATGAAAGTCCAGTTTTTGCGCTTCTGCTAGCCAGTGGCTGTGGCTGCTCCGCGGCGTTGGGCTTTTAATCTATTTTACTCTCCAAGTCAGTAGTTTCTTTCTCCAAAACACTAAATTCTGCAAATTGCTTTTTAACCTGCGTTCTTTGAAATATTTAACAACCAAGTGCTTTTCCTTCAATCTTTCCAATTTATCTTTACTCAGAATTCTTTTTAATCGTTGAACGGGTAAATTTAATAGACACGATAGAGCTGGGTTAGTGTAGGAAGCACAGGGGCTTCTGATTTGACGTCAAAAGGTTCTTGCACGAAGCAACAGGTGGAGCAAAGTATTCAACTCAATCAGGTCTGTCTATCTAAGAAGAGAAGAGGAGGGGGGATCCCCCGAGCGCGCCGTATAAAAGAGGCGCAATAAGTTAGCCGGGTGATTGCTCGTATGCTTGACGAGAGATTCCAACAGTTAGATTTATTTTATTATATCTAAATATAAGTCATGTTTATGAAAAAATAGTATTGATATAGTATTGGCTAGTTTAAGGCTCCTAAAAAAACCTTCCAATATAGTAAAAAGCTAAGCTGGCAGGATGTGGCTAATAGAACCGTTTTAAGTAGTCTCGGGTTTAACGCAGCTCCAAGCCGTGTCTTTGCAGGGTCCTTCTAGTATAATAACAAAGCCCCGATTATCATCTAGTTTAAACAATGTCTCTGACTTCTCGGTAAACTGATATACTTCTTGTTCTTTATCGTTGTAGTAAATAGCAGCTGAGCAAAAGCCGCCCCAATTTGCGAGAAAAGCAACTGGATCCTCTAAGCGATATGGCCAGGGCTCGCCTTCGTGTAATCCAATGTACAATGTTATATTTTTGTCTTTGATTTTTATTTCTGAGCGTTCTTCGTTGAATTTGTAGGTTGGATGCAGTGAGGCTTTGAATTCCTCAAAGAAATTCGAGTCAAGAGTATCTTGAATAGACGTGTGCTTAGCACCAGGATTTACCGCTAACCCTAGCACTAGTTGATAGCCCTCTCCGTCGCACATGTCTTCGTGACTTGTTTCTTTATCACTAAGCACTAAAATATCAACACCAAACAACACAGGAACTAATCCTTTCTCAGTTACAAGTCTAAGCCAGGAATCGTTTGGCCAAATAAGTGTCCATAGGAGCTGCCAGGGGCTGAGTTGTTCTGATTTGTTTTGGAAGAAAGTCATTTCCGTTAAATGCAAAAGCCTACAACTATTGTCAAGATTGTCCTTGAGCATATCAGTATTGCCGCCGTTAGTCTATAGATATAGGTTTCAAACTGTCTCATTATGCGAGGGAGCCAGAATTCGCTTATCAATAGCACGTTATTAACCCCTATTACTTTGTTGTATGAAATAGATTTCGGCCGAAAGTGGCTCATAAACGTGGGTTCGTCGTAGGACGGCGGATCACAAATCCTAATCTAGAATCTACTTGAGACATGACATAGAATTATTTCAAGTATTTGCTATGAGCTCAGCTACGTAAATATTTACTTACTATACAGTATGCAGACTTTCTTTATCTTATAAAGACGAATGGATATTTTAGGTATAATACGGTAATTAAAGGTATTTATTTATATCTATATATCTTTTCAGAAAAAATGATTATCTTAATCACTACGAATTGCCTAGCTCGGTCGGATGCCGGGTTTCTGTGTCACTAATACATGCCTAATTTTACAGATAATTCCTATAATTTGTTATTTATATACTGTGTTATTTTACAGCAACTAATAAGTAATATACTTAAAACCTTCTCTATTAGACGCAACAGATTAGCATGGGGTAAGACTTTATAGACCGTGTATGGGAAAAGCGGAAGCAGGCTTTTACACAAAATGATACAATACTGTAATCCTGCTTCAAAAAGAGATATTTCCTATAAATATCACAGAGTAAACTATAGTATTTCGTCAGTTAATCTACTATAAGATAAGGTATATTACTAAATAAAACTTGCTATTTTAAACCATCTACTTTAACCACACTCTATATATTATAGTGGTAAGATTCAGTTTAACGTAGTTAGGGCTAACAAATTAGGCTTAATAACACAGAACGCACGTTGTTTTTTTTTTTTGTTTTAAAAAAGAATGATTGAAATATAGTATCTCTTAGTAGTTAATACTATTGCGCTAACCATAAAATATATAGCAGATAGAACAGTATCCAGTAAAATAAAAAACAAATGAACGAATATAACAATATTTATCCTTTGAAATGCCGCAATTCCTAAAGAGTAAACAATCTGTGGCGGAAAAAAAACAATTTAATTCCTCGATACGTTAGTTTTTAAAGCATTGTTCTTGTAAACAAGCTCTGGTCATATGTTCTTTAACGGGTAGTATATGTTGTATGGTTTCCGATGATAATTTGAAGTTGTCCACCATAGCTCCAACCCTGACATCCACCAGATGGATCACTACGGCCAGAGTTGCCGTACGTAGCGCCAGCCTGACTTCCTGGTTGGCAATTCTGCAAAGCATATGTGCCACTCTCGCCACACGTATCCCCGGTCTTGCACACAAACACACAAGTGTCCATATCCGAAACGCATCCTGCAGAAGTGCGCACACTCATAGTTGTCCCCTGCATATTAGCTTCACGCGAAATATCGACCGTAGCATACCGTCCCGTTGTAAATTCTCCCCAAGTATTGCTTATTTGACCAAACTTGAGCTGAGTTTCACGATTTATTAAAGCTGACCATCCACCGGAAATTCCATTCGCTATACTAATATTGACAGTGTCATTCTGATTAGGAAGGGAATAAGAGATCTTAGGATGACGCACATTCATGAAACTTGCCTCATAGTCATTATAGGGAAAGTCCCAAAGAATGACTACGACAGGGCTTTCAGCTTTATTTGTGAAGGTAAAAGTATTAGGACCGTCATCGCCGATCCAAATATAACCATTATTGGTAATTGGGTTATCTCCTGGACCGACCATGCCGATGCTGGACATGTATTGATGGTCAGCTTTGCTTAGACCGAAGGCGGTTGTCTCATGAACGAGAGAACGCTTCTCGCGAAATGCCTTAATTCTAATACTGGAAGATGAGACTTGTCAGCACTATTCTTTTCAACAGCGTTAAGAAGTAGCGTGGGTCATAGGACGAACTCCGACGAGAATCCCGCTACACCTGTCAAAGGTAGTAAAGCAATTACAAAAGTTTTGAGTGAGATAATACGCATCTTCCCATAAATAAATGCTTGGCTTACGGATTAGTAAGACAGTTTAGAGATGTTTTTATAATATTAAAACCTGAATGACTTTAAAAGAAGTATTTTAAACAGCAACCAGACTTTGTAATGATTAAAAGAACAGCTACAGCAATCGGGGAAGTCCCTAGCTCCTTGGCCCATAAGCGCGGCAGTACACCTTTGACTATAAATATAGCATTAACATTAACCAACTCAACCCAACCATCACCTCGTGTTACAAATAGCAGACGCCGCTTCAGCTGCCGGGAATAGGATGCTGAACACTTGGGGAACAGGCCCCGAGCTAGTCGGCTTGAACAATTACTGGATACGAGAGACCGCAGCAAATAAGAGAACGAGCGACGTAGAGCAGAAAATGGATGCCCAAGGCGCATGGGTTCTAATGAGGCAAAGACAAGACTAGAGAAGCGTACATTGCCATAGGTTGATAGCAGCCTTTTTGGGACTTCCACCGGGCGTGATGAATAAATAATACAACATGGCTTGTTTGTCAGATAATATAAGCCTTAATTATACCTTGCTGAGTTAGTATTTGCTGAGTTTATACTTTGCACGCTGTTGTAGTGGATATTCAATCCAGCAATATGACAACGAACATGCCAAATTTATAGCGGAAGAAAGAGGCATAATACGTCGAAGCTCCTACAGATTCTCAAAAATATAGACAGTTATTCAGGAATGTATTATTTAAGTTGCCTTTATGAAATAGACAAATTTTTCCGTATTCAGTTAACTACAAATTATATATCATTGCTAACCACCTCTGCTCTTGAATATACTTCCACAAAGCGGCAAAGGTTCGATATAGTCTTCTTGTTCATAATTGCCGCTGTGGAGATGTCTGTATAGCTTTGTTTGGCAGCGGCTGCAGAGACCTGCATAGCGATGATGGAATCGCCACCAAGTTCAAAAAAACTATCGTCAATGCCAATTGTAGCCAGGTCAAGGTGCAGGATCTCGGCCCATATGTGCTGCAGGGACCGCTCGAGGAATGTGCGGGGCATCCGCTTTGTTGCTAACGATTCAGTTTGTAGCTGAGCTAAATGATGGTTGTTGATGGATGCACCCATTTCTCGCAGCCGATGGCGATCCGTTTTGCTGGAATGATTGAGCGGGATCTTGGTGATTCCAAAATAGACGGCGGGGATCATGTAAGCGGGCAGACACTCTGCTATGGCGCTTTCCACCGCCTGCGGCAGCTTTAAGACTTGAGCTGCCTCGCTCCCACTGGATGGAAAGCTTAGAACCTTGATGTTCGGGTCTATTTCGTCCAGCACAAAGAATACCGCCAACACTGGATTCGCGCCGACTCTCGCTGGCATGATTACTTCTGCAGCTACCTGCCGCGTGACGGGGACACAAAGCCGCACGTGGTGCTCGACCTCCTCAAGCTCTACTCGTTGCCCTCTTATCTTGACCTGGCTATCCTTGCGTCCAACAAACTCAAGGTTACCGTCCTCAGCGTATCGCACGAGATCGCCAGTCTTGTACAAGCGTCCACGCCGGCCAGCATAGCCGCCGCCGCCGCGGAGCAACCAAGGAAGGTCTTCAACAAAAGCTGCCGCTGTCTTGTCCGGATCTTTAAGGTATCCTCGACTGAGGATCGGACCTTCCAGCAACAGCTCCCCAACAGTACCAATAGGAACAAGACGACTACAGTCGGTATCATTAACCACCCAGGCCACCGCTCCTGCACTAGCCCCGATGTTGGCAGGATTAACAGCCATTTCGTAGCGGTTGTTAACGGTGGAGGTGGGTGTGCATTCCGCCGGGCCATACGTATTAATGATACGTACACCTGCGGGCCACCCTTCTCTGTCGTCCGCACGCGGGGCCTCTCCCCCGAGAACAAGAAATCGGAGGCTGGTGAGACGCTTGCGATCTAGCGTGCGAGCAACGGAAGGCGTTAGCTCAACGTGAGTCGCATTCATGGCGACCAAGGATGAGGTCAAATCATTTTTGCAGTCGGTGTCAAGTGGAATGCACAGGCACCCGCCTGACATAAGCGGCAGCATGGCGGTGGTGATCGAGACGTCAAATCCGTAAGATGCGAAGTCGTACACTCTCATAGAGGGAGAATATCCAAGCAAAGGGAGTTGGTAGTAGGCTGCTGTGGAGAACGCTGTGTGGTGAACCACGATACCCTTTGGCTCACCAGTACTGCCAGAAGTAAATACCACATACATAGCTGAGGACGGGTTGGGTTGTGGTTTGGGAGAATTGTGTCGATCTTTAGTCAGATCAATCGTATCAGGTCCAACTTTCAGGGTAATCTTCGCCAAGTGTGAACGAGAGGCAGCCTCTTCTACTGAAGAAAGCAATAAGTCACACCCGGTTTGCTCGACAATAGACCGCAGTCGTGAACTTGGTTGAGAAGGGTCAAGCAATACGAATGCACCGCCGGCCTTGAGGACGGCCAGCATGGCAACAATCGTCCAACAACTTTTCCGGAAACATAAGGGCACTATTGTTTCGGACATGACCCCTAATACTGTCAAGTGCTGTGAAAGCCGCATCGAATGACCCTCTAATTCAGCATATGTCAGCTTGCCATCCCACGCACACACTGCCTGAGCATCGGGATATAGCTCGGCTTGTTCCTGAATGACAGTATGAACGCATTTCTCGATGGCGATAGGAACAGTGGAGTTCCGGGTCCATATCCACTGAAGGTCAGGCAAAGGCAAAGGCCCTGCGCCCGGCGCGGTATGACACGATTGCTGGGTTCTCATGTTTATTGGTAGATCTCACAGTGCGAATATTCGCTCTGACGTCTTGTTATGTGGAATGAATGCTGATCTGGCTGTTTCGCTATACACTAGAAAATTTATTAACCTTGTTGCTTTTTGAATCAGAAAAGGGTAACATTTAAATAATTACATATTTACAGTGCTTAGAGTACCAGCGTAGTAAATACTCAGAGTTCATACCATGACACTCGCTGTATTCTTTCTACCCCTTATTGAATCATGAATACAGTACATGATAGTAGCGTTGATGAGAAATGTCCCTCTCTGACAGAAGTAATCCAAATTTAGCTGTTAATAGTTTGCCTTAGTTCTTGCAATACATGGTCGCGTGGAGACAGCCAAAAACGGCTATACTTGTGAAGTTCCCAAAGCAACACTCTGACTGTTTCGATACGTCCATTAAGCTTCGCGACGGCTGTGCCACCAGTCGGTTAGCTGAAAGATGGCAAAACTAAATTTATCCACTCTGCCAGCTGCTTCCTCCCGGCAGCTTGATGACAAAGCTGTACCAAATGCTAAAAAAAGCTGTTTGGGCTTGCTCGCAGTCCGCTAACCGTCAAGAAGCACCTTGTCCTCATCTCGTTTTCCGCCATTTCCTTCCTTTTCAATAAGAACGCAATAGGGAGCTTCTCACTAATCAAGACATACCACTCCGTCTCACAGGCACTCCAAAATAGCTTCCACCGTGTTATCAAGCTCGAGAGTGAAGTTGGTACAGTAAGTGCGGGAAGTAAATCATATTAATTTAAGAGCTTTATTTGACGTAAAGCAGTAGTTGATTCTATTGACTAACGGCCCGGTTCCGCCCCATGATGTGTGATATCTAGGTCCTTTTGTTCTTAACATTGTGTTTGACGCCCCGAGATCACTCAAAAGAATTCCATAGGTTCATTGTGATCGGTTATTTGCAAAATTAAGACTAGTTTATGCTTATTAATTAAATTATGTCACACATCTATCCGCACATGTGGCGCAACACAGCAGGATGTAGATTCGATCTGACAATTCTGTGCAAGCTCTACCTGTGGCGTCATAACTATGCTAAGATCATTAGAGGGCGCCACTTTGGCTAGATGAGAGGAAAGCCAGAAATGGCTAATGAGCACATAAAGCAAAGTGCCCTTTTGTAAGGACTATCCGGTGGGCTATACCGCTACCCCTTTCTGCCGTTCCACTCTCCGTACCCGCTCATTGCAAGTGCAATATGTAAAGCCACAATAAGCTCAGCGATTCACTCTGAAAAGTTAAGTAAGACTTGGCCACATCCATTCAGCCTTTTACGGCACTTCAAAGGTACAAGCCCCGCCAGGGTGGATAGCTACAGGTGGTCAAAGTTGGGCCCATAATAGCCGTCTAACTGATTTTATCGACACGTACTTTCGTCTTCCACGGTTCTGTCCACCCATGTATATTAATTATGGGCATAGACTCAGTTGCGCAATTTAGCGTCGAGAGAGACCCACTTCATCGTTGCGTTAGTTGATACTACTACTGGTAGAAAAGTTCCGGCACAAGGCAGCTGGCCTGACTCAACCAAGGTTGAGAAGCAGGAAGCGGGGAGCGGAGATGCTAATGCTTGTACATAGAACTTTTATTGGCCGGCAAGGTCGCTCATACACGCAAATGTCATTGACCTGCAGAAAGATAGTTCGATTACAATTTTCCCAGCGAAACAATACCGTATTCACAAGTTGTCATCCGCCTCTGATCTGACCAGGAACCTTTCATTTCCCCTTTCCATAATCTCCGCCTATTAACAACTGCGTTTTTCATTCTTGTTTTCGGGATGTTAGCCAAAAGAATGCCAAGGCTTGGATAACAGCGGAAATAAGGCCAAGTCGCTGGGCCGACCTGAGCAGCCTATGAACGGCCCTGAGTTGCCCTGAGATTCCGATTATGTGTCTGATTTTGCTGCGCTTTTCTGCAACATAAAAGAATTACGCATCCGCCATGTACTGTATACGCTATTTGAGACCCGCTGCATCTAAAAGAATAGACCAGCAATTCAATTATAGACGCAGAATCCAACATATCGCATGTGAATAGAAAATATTCTTCGCTATTCCGATGGTTGCCTAACTTCAGTTTATGGCGCCGCTCCTTGTCATTGTCTAATAGTAGCACGATATAAACTCACAGAAACTCATAAAAACCTAGAGCGACAAGAGACTTGCTCTAGTATTTCCTCTACCTTGAAAATGGTCTGTGATATCCCGCGATCACAACGTGCGTCAGCAACATCCCCCGTTTGCTGGAGGATCTGTGCCGTTCATTATCACGAGTTATGAATAATTTCTAATCGAGGATGCTTCATCAAAGCGGATAATGGCGGCAGCTAAATAGTAATTGATGTTGTGAAGATAATTACCTTTTTTGAGAAAGCTGTAGTTGGAAAATCATTCAGTTACGCGCATAATAGCTTTTCTAGTATCGAGACAACTAAACACTAGGTAAAAATGTCGAATTTAAGTTGATAGAATTCATATACAAGATCAAATGGCACCAGGCCAGGTAGCGCCTAGGGGACAAGCCTCTACAATTGACCAAGGATAAATGCGACAGGGGTGCAGTATGCAATATCCTTTGATGATTATAAAGAAATTCAAAGCGGGCAATTCTGGTCAAGGGCTTCGGTCAGGGATGCAGGAGAAATTCACAAGTAAGTTGTTGCGCTAATAGTTTTGTTGACTATATAGAAAATCTTGTTAGAAAGTATCTTTATATGCACCTTACTTCTTCCACCTGCAGGACCCTATAATTTAGTCTCTAATAGAGTGATTTCAAATCCTTGGCGATGCTCAGTAGTCATTATAAACTCCCAAGGGCAAGCATAGCGGCATAGGTGCTAAACGGTCTGTTCGCTAACATTTTTCTCTTCTAGACTTCTCGTAAGCATGCTTTAGCAAAGTATCCGCAATAGCTTACGGCTGAGGTTCACAAACAGTTTGGTCAACTTAGCATTAGTGATGGAATACCTAGTGCATCACTCAACACTGTGCACAATACCTCATTAGTCTCCGTCCTAAGAGTCTGTCGCTTGCTGTATAGCTCTTTTGGTTCCTTGTTTTTTTCCAGAACTTCAAGAATCGCATTTTCTTGTCGAGCTAGTTGGCCCAATATCAGGCTGGAGAGCTGGACTATGGCTTTAGCATTGTCGAGGAAAGTTTCGAATCCTGATAGCCGTAGTTCGCGCTTTCGCGTGGCTTGATTAGCTATTCTGTGCTCTCGATCAAGTTTTTCGAAACTTAACCTTCCCTCAATTTCTTTACTGGTAAAACAAGGCATTTGAAGACCGTCTCTCTTCACTTTTATTACGTTAAGGGGAATGCGCATACAAGGCAACAGCATTTTTGCAACTGATTGAAACCATGGCCTCTGAGAGTAGGGTCTCCATTTAAATACTGAGTTCCCCAGTCTGCACAGGACACAGATGTCCAGGATCTGGTACAAGTCCTTCCACCAGATAAGTCTCCACACCCGGGCTCCCGACATTCTAGACCGTTGGGACTATTAGTCTACCTTTTATGTCGTTGCCTTAGACAACATTGTTATGAATCTGTTCATTTTCAGTGGTTTTAGTATAGAGAAAATATTTAGCTCCTTTGACTAAACTTTAGACTAATAGTCCAAATGGTCTGCTCTACACTCGTTCAGCACACTTAAGCATGATAATATTGGAATGCTTGAGTCATCTTCTTTGACGTATTTTGATCCTGAACTTGAGGCTACATCGACCGAAGAGAAAATGGAGCGATCGAACTTCGAGTCGTTGGCAATGACGAATAGGAATAATGTATCATTAATCTCAGTAAATTTAGACGCATCTGCTATAAGTAGCTTCCCAATATGCATAAATCGTCTATTGCGCGTCTTATCTACGATGGCATGCGTCCCTCCACTAGCCATTATTATTTTGCGTTGTGAGCATATAAGAGCAATTTGCAACAGCAGAGACAAAAGGAATTTAACTTTTTAATTTGATGGTGACTCAAGAAAGAAGAATCTGAACATCCTGAAGAGTCCTAAAATCCTCCTGCTTTTTTTAATACTCGATAATCCCTCACTTTGGATGCCTTGAGCGCCAATATCGTGCTGAAGTCTCCTTTGTTTCATGCGTTTTACATCTAGCTATTTATGGCACTGATTTACTGATAGTGTCACAAAATTCAGCAAAAGGTGAAGCTCCACACTAATAGCGTGAATAATGCATTTTATATGGCCTGTGACAGATAGAAACAATTCTTGTCTTAACATATGATGGTGGAACTTGAAGTGGTCGGTGGTACAAGTTACTGCCCTTGACCGCCCCCTCGCGATCGACACCACTATTGAATGGTGCGATTTTCCTACTTGTAATATTACCTCGCGAGAACTTGAAAGCAGCGAAGCTTTCAATTACCGCATACTGTGTATCGTCGTAGAGTGCGAGTCTGGGTCGAAAAAGGCTTCTAAAGGAATAACGGGCCAGCCGATTATCTCAATTTCCATGTTGCTCTGCCACATATTCAGGATTTTGTCATGCATGAGCAGATCTTTTCCATAACCAAGAGCTCTCCAGAGTTTTGTTCGAAAAATAAACCACTTGGATTCAAAATCGTCAAAATCCAGCCCAGGCTCGTCAGTAGCCATCTCTTCAAGAGATATCGCACCGGCTCCGTTTCCTTTTGCTTCGTTACATGGATCGTCTTTTTCCATATAGTGGGAATAAATGTCTGCAGGGCATGGAATTTCCTTAAGCCGAGGAAATATTCTGCGCCATTGCGTCACAATACTCTGAGTTTCTCCAGAGCGCAAGAATTGTTCCGGATTTTCGAACAATATGTTCTTGAGTTGAATAACTTTTAAGTAACGGAGCGGACGTATGTTTACCATTTGGGAGAAAGACAGGCATAACCGAGCCTGGGGTAAATTTAGCACTATCAACTGCGGCCAGTAATGTGCAATGTCTTGTAGCTTTGTACTACTTAACCGAAAATTTAGACCAAGCTCAAGAACCTCTAGAAGAGGAAGGGAACGCAACAAACACGAAAACAAGTCTTCTGCCCGTTCAGAGCTCCCAGTGAAGAGACCTGGTTTTATGCTCAACCTTTCTAAAAGCGGACAGTTATGCGCGATATGAAGGACCGTTTCTAGATGGTGAAACTCATGGCAGAACAGGTTGATGATGCGTAAATTCCGACAGTCCGCAATCTTTTCGATTACGCCTCTAGCGATGGTTGGGGTGGCCGGTGAAAATTTTCCTATGCTGAGGATGCTAAGCTCTTTAAATTTTGGTAACTGTTCCAACCATCGCTGGTTCCACTCCTGGAGGTACAATGCCTTTAGCCTTGGCCACGAAATGTCCTGGCCTTCCATTCCTGGCGTAGCAGATCCGGAATTCAAAGAAAAACCACCATTAGGTATGTTCAAAGCCAACGCTTTAAGGTTTTCCTGTCGCTCAAGGTATGAGAGGAGTTCCGGAGGGTTTTCTGAGTCCTCAGAGTGCGTTAAGTCACTGATGTTATGCTGACTCTCAAGGTGAAAAAACTGTAGGTCGCACAAGTCTAGCAACTGAAAAAGACCATTAATATCGTTATAGGTAGCTGATTTGTAGATTGTGAGAGCTCTGAGGTTTGAAAGCTTATCCTATTGATGTCAGTACGTTCTTTGAGCGGACAATCGTGGACTATACAAAACTCACAAGAGGATCGACCAGTGTAGCAGAACAAGTAAAGCTTTCCAACAAGACCTGACAGTAGGAATCGTCAATAGCCATGTACTCAACGGTTGAGGTAAGTAAGAGGTCAGAAATCAGCGACCAATCTTGATTAATGATCTCGAAGGGGATGGCGAGACTTGCAAGCTCTCTTCCTTGTGGACAAAGAAGTAGCTTGGCGTATTGGCGCTGGCGCATCATGCTTAACTTCTCAAAGCATGCAAGCCTGGTATTCGGCTTTGCCGCTTCATCAATTGCGGGAGACTCTGGGGAAAGGACAAGATGCTTCACCATGGTCATGTTGCGAGCGAATCGCTCCCGAGATGCAGCAAAGAGGCAGTTGAGTGATGCAATATCAGGCGTGCGAAACTGCATGTCATTCAAAGAGCCCCGGTACAGCTTCTTTAAAGCTGCCCTATTCCAGACGCTGTTCACACAAGCGCAGTTCAGAAGATCGGGTATCATGTGGACATTGTCGAGAACGAGTCCAACAATTTCCGGGAGAAAAAGAGGGTTTAACATGATTCAACTAGACCTCCAAGCACTAAAATGCACTACCACTAAGCTCAGTCAAAGAGCAGGTGCAGGATTGATGGCGATCTTCAAATGAAACAGAATTTGTGCTGCTGCTGGGATGCCACTAGTGGACAGATAATCAGAGTAATAGTCCCGACCGCCGAAATTCATCCTACTTTGCTGTTCAGATTGCTAGTTTGTCCCCTCTGTTTAGCTTTTGGAACCCTTTCTCGATTATTTTGACAGTCAGGAAGCTGTTGGACGGTCGTCCCTGGCCACTTCATTTATGTTAAAGTCGTGAATAAAAAAGCCATGTAGTTGCGAATAAAGGAGCTTGACGACTGTGAAGACGGCTGAATCTAATTAAATACCGGCCTGGTTCAAGTGGACACTATAGCCAATCAGTTCGCAAGGACATGGTATAGGTTCCTCCACCAAATAGTTCGTAGCTAGTTGGGCCTAACTGGAAAAGTCGGTCGTTGCAAATTAACTGCCCCCCATCCACCATCTTTCTGTATGGGTAACGCGCCGCTCTTCCTGGCTTTTCCATCTCGCTGCTTTAGACACTTCTGTAGGACCACCACCACCACCATTCAACCCACGACTTTCCTTATTCCTCTTCTCTTCTGTTTTTATTCCGCTGAGCCAGCAGCCTCCGCTTCCACCTTCCTGCCCGCCTCGCCTCTTGTTTCTTATCTACATTAGTAATGTCATAATCTGGTACAATAGGATCTAAGGTCCTGGCTAGTTATCGACTCCTTTGAACGTACAGTACTCGTGCACATTTTACATGCTTGTTCTCCACTGTCGTGATAAGGCCCAGGGAGAACCCTGTTTACTGTACAGTCTATTTCGGATAAAATACATTTCGCAGGAATTATTAAAGTCGCTAAGCCATATCTGGGTGCACTCAGACACTTTTCATCGCTCCAGGTTTGTTAGATTGGCAGGAAGTGGCATTTAAAGAAACTGTGACTATTTGAGGGTGTAGTAGGGTTAAGGGTGGCGACTTTTGGCTGTTTTCGAATCTCTGCATCACCCGTGTTTAATCCCGCAAACACTAGCAGGCACTGTAGGAGGGAGGATTTGCGCCCTAGCGCTACTGCGCAGACCAAGGCCATTTCTGCATAGGAGCTGCTTAGAAATCCCACGCCGTCTCGCTGCTGATTGTGACTTCAATTTGTCCAAGATTCAAATCACCGATATTTATCAATGTGGTACAACTCAGGCGTGAGCTTGGTGTGAGCGTCGTGCTGCGACGCGTTGTCATCATGGTCAGTACGTGTTCTTTGGAGGGGCAGTAATGCCATCTCCGATGCACTGTTCACAATGGCGATAGGATCGAGCGGCGGCCTTATTCATAGATACCAAAAATCTTTCAGAATCCTGAGCCTATGCCGCGATTGACAAGCTGCGCAATGTCTAGAATACATGATTAATGATCTGTGCAATAGTCAGCAATTGGGACAGGAAGGTTGAAATCCACGGAGCAAGAAGTAAATCACGCCTGAAACATCAAAATGCTGTTTTCATCCGCAATACACACCTCTCCATGAATTACATTCGGCCAATAGTCTCGTCAAAAGCTAAAAGAATAGTATTGTAAAGCTGTTCTGGATCTCCTCTTGGAGTGCTAATTAACATCCTTTCATCTGTATCTAGTGAAAAAAGAACTTCCCTGATTCTCAGACACAGCGGCTTCACCATGACAAGTTTCTCCGGAAACTCGCTCATGATTCTTTCCACTCCGTTAACAGTCATATCACCCTCCTTGGCTTTCGCAATCTCCTTGAAACTTCCAATTTCCTAGTTGCGTAAATCGCTCTCAAGAGGTTTTGCTTCTTCCTGTCCGCAAAGCTTTTTTTTCACATCCCAGGCGCAGCGGGCACACATCCACAAGAGAACGTAGAAGAACGACCCCAAGTCATGACGATACGTATGGTCTGCACCACGCAGCACTTCAATTGCCATGAATTGCAACGTCCCCGTCTGGTTTCGTGCACCACTGGGCTTGCTATCTCGTTCTTTGGCTAAGTCCATCAGCATTCCCGTAAAACCATCTGATCCGCTCGACTTGGTAATGATGATATCATTCGAAGAAATGTCGCGATGTAAGATGCGGCCTTTTGTATATAGATTGATGCGCTCGTATCGCATCTCGGGGCGCCTCCAAGAGCTCTCGGATAGTCTTGAAGTCGCTGACAACGCGCCTAGCTGGTGAGATAACCAGACAAGACAAAATCCTATCCTCGTACGGGTCGTTTGGGTCTGGCGTATATAAGCTTGGTTTCGTTTCGCCATTCGCTTCTTCGCTTGTTCGTTGATCGTAAGCCTGCCGAAGTGCTGACTTTTGGCTATTGGACCGCGATCTTGTTGGCGGGGGGGGGGGGGGGGGCCCCA
>JASWJB010000443.1:0-28009 GCA_032433595.1 Conoideocrella luteorostrata
CGCTGTTACCCCGCAGCGAAGAGTTTGCTAGCTGCATGCTATACTCCTCCCATAGGCTGAGGTGCGTCACTAGACTCACGACATCACGTGGCTTCTGAATGCCCTCACAAGCAGTAATCTCTGACAGAGAAATTATGCCAGCCTTTTCCATGGCAGGAAAAGCCCGCCTCGCAAATTCGCGGTGCACGCGACTATAGCGATACTGTTTTTGTTTCGTGGGTTTGGCATTTTGCTCGAGGGGCATGTGATGTTGAAGGTCAGTGGTGCGAATATCCTCAAGTCGAGAAACAAAACAGGATGGGAAGATCCGACCAGCTCATAAGCACCGTTTCAGATTCAAACAATTAGAGAGTCACTTCGATAAACACCCCCCCAAGACTTGGGAAGAGGTTTTGGTGTTAATTTACCTCTCCCAAGGAAAGGAGAAATGGTCGTCCCAAGTTTCAGAGGCGGCATTGTGATCATCCACATACAAGAGTACTGGATGAAACCTCTGGATGGAAATTTGGTGGTGCGGAAAATCCACATTGATGACCTGAAGCCTTGCGTGGCCCGAGAATAGAACCTCCAGCCCCCATGATTGAACACCTGGGACTTGACAGATTATGATGTTACCAGGACGGACAAGGAGGACCTGGAATCGCTCAAAATATCGATTTGCGCAATTGAGTCATTGAGCGCGAACTCGGCTTGACGTGTGCAGAACTCCTTTTATTCTCTCGGCGGTTAAGCCGGAGCACGTAGGAATTGCCAAGTATATACAGTATGCGACTAAGCCAGAGCCTTCCAACGCAGGTTTTTCGTAATTGATCAAGATTCGGCAAGCTAGCTAAATTATCCATATATGTACACTTGCGCCACTTCACAACCTTCAGTGTAAGTTCATATTACATAGACCTGAGAAAAATAGCTGAGTTCCATGCTCACGTCGTCTTTTCCGAGAAGAACTTCGGGAGCGCTAATCCTTCAACCAAAGCTAGCATCACGTCTCGGCGACTGCAGCATGGCCTGCAGCTAGATAAATAAGGTTTTTTTTTTTTTTTTTTGGCTTGGGGTAAATGATGCTAGCATTTTTCAGGGTTTCCAATTGCATTGACTCAAAGTATCGAAGGAAGAAACTCGATTTACTTCTCTCCGGACCCACGTAGCGACAAGCTGCTCGGACTCACATGGTGTCACGAGCGATTACTAGGCTCCGCCGCTCGGCAATACACCACAAATGAGTCCGGTAACGGCAGCTAAGGACGCGCACCCCTGGTTCATATTACCTAGTCCCATGACATATGTACGCCTTTTCCAAGTTTTTTTTATTTTTATTTTTTTTCTCGAACGTTTCACCGCGGTGTAGTTGATTCACGATAGCCACCACTGTGAGCTGAGGTATTCATCCGTCAAGTCTTTCTGGAACAGATATTCTAACATGCATCAAAGGTAAAGTTGTATTTACAGAACTAGCAGCTATGCCTTCAAACGAAAATTACCACAAAAATGCAATTTCCAAGGTTGGTGCGCCATCCCAACAAGGTCACCGGTCGAACTAACATTGGCATGACAGCTCAATAACGGCGGTCTCTTCATCCAAGATGCGTTCATTGACGGCAATTGGGTGCCTAAAAGTCTGAAATTTGAAGTATACGGTATGGAGTCCTTGACTCGACTGACTTGGGACATTACGTGAAATTGCTAATCAAGAGCTCAAAAGAGCCTTCCACTGCTACTGTCCTAGGTTCGGTTGCCTCTTGCGACGTCAACGATTTCCGGCAAGCAATACAAAGTGCAAGCTCAGCCCAGTCCAAGTTTTTCGAAAGCACAACCGCAGTGGGACGAGGAGCGTTGCTAAAAAGGTGGCACGACCTCATCATGGCTAATAAAGATGACCGTATGCCGTAGATCACTCTATCTTTTATTTTCCGGACAATTGCTAATACATGTTTCGGCCAGTTGCCACTATTCTCTCTCTCGAAAATGGAAAAACCCTGTCCGAAGCTTCAGGTGAAGTTGGCTACGCTGCAAGCTTCATTGCCTGGTTTGCTGAGGAAGCCACCAGATCTTACGGTGTTACTATCCCCTCGTCGTCACCGAATACTTCACTCATGACCATCCACGAGCCTGTTGGAGTGTGCGGAATCATAACACCGTGGAACTTCCCAGCCGCCATGATCACCCGAAAAGTCGCGCCTGCGTTAGCCGCTGGATGCTCAGTTGTCATCAAGCCACCAAGCGAGACACCCTTTTCGTGTCTTGCCTTGACTAAATTAGCAGTTGATGCTGGCCTTCCCCCTGCCATCATTCAAGTGTGCCCAACGAAGGATCGTGCCGCAGCTACCGAGTTGGCTAAAGACCCGTTAGTGAAAAAGATCTCTTTTACTGGCTCCACGAATGTTGGCAAGATGCTGGCAAAACTTAGCGCGGAAACATTGAAGAAGGTCAGCTTGGAGCTTGGTGGGAATGCGCCGTTCATCGTATTCAATGATGCAGACGTGGATCTTGCGGTGGAGGGTGCAATGTTCTGCAAGTTTCGGTGTTCTGGACAGACATGTGTCTGGTAGGTTGGCTCGATTTGGACACCATTCTTCGTTTCTCGCATACTGACTTTGTTGTTCCTTTAGCGCCAATCGCTTTTATGTCCAATCTGGTATTTCGAAATCGTTCACCGAAAAGCTTGTCGAAAAGGTGAGGGCCTTGCAGTTGGGCCCTGGCCTGGATCCGAAGACAACTCAAGGCCCACTCGTCAATAAAGCGGCAGTAAACAAAGTCCGGGAGCATATCACGGATGCCACTTCTAAGGGGGCTAAGATTGAATATGGCGACACGGCGTATGGTTCAGATGGGTTTTTCCACCAGCCTACTGTGCTTTCAGGAGTCCGTCAAGACATGCAAGTGGCAAAGGAAGAGACCTTTGGTCCCTTGGCTCCTATAATAGTATTTGAAGATGAGGAGGAAGCCATTCGCCTGGCAAACGATACGGAGTTTGGTTTAGCCGGCTACTTTTACTCCAAGGATGTGAGTCGCGTCATGCGCGTTGCGCAAAAGCTGCAAGTTGGCATGGTTGGAGCGAATACCGGCAAAATTAGCGCAGCGGAAGCACCTTTTGGGGGCATAAAGGAAAGTGGATATGGTAAAGAAGGTAGTCTTTATGGTTTGCGGGAATATCAAATCACAAAGAGCATCACGATTGGGAACATAAACTCGACTACTTGAGAGGCTGATATATAGCTAGATATGTTTTCGTGCCGGTCAATGGTTATATCCATCAGAAGTATCAAGAAAAAATGAAGAAAAAAAAAACACAAATGTACACGGTTTCGAAAAATGTGACCTTCAGATGAGCAGGCGTTGTGCTGCAAGCATTTCTTAAAATATATCTTGCCACTCATTGTTAAAGCAGAAGGCCTCCCGAGTTTGCATATTATCAGCATCACTGCCATTTTGGTCACGTTCACCTCGACATGGCTAGTAACATTAGGCGTCCCTCCTAAACTCCGCGCCAAATCCGCGATCTTGCACCTCATCCGGATGTATACCACTCTGGTCCTCATAAAAGACCAACGCTCGTGCCTCTATGCTCCAGCGCGGCTCGCTGTCGCTGTACTGTTCATCGATAAAAGCCGAGTGCAGCACTTGACCGAGGCAAGCGCGGTCGGCGCTGTCGAACTGCTTAAAAACAAGGGGCTCGTCTGGTCGCTGCGCATGTTTGTAGTACCATGTGTGACTGGAGTTATGCCGCACCGCTAGGTTGGAGGTTTTCACTCCATCAGTTAGCACAACGTCGATGCGGACCAGATCAGCAGGAGCTTGCGTTCGGATATCCGTGATGGCAAGCGGGTCTTTGAATACGGTGCGGAGGGGGCGCCAGATCTATCGTGATAGTGAGGAAAGGTTAGTGGATACGCGGATATTGGAGAAAGCTGTAGAAACGATGGGGATTGCGAACGTTTATTATCTGGAATCGCTGCTTCATCCTCGAGTCGACTTCGTCTGAGCCAAACGCCTGGCGAACGTGCTCTTTGACTTGGTTCCAGGACTGATCAACGTGCACTTTGTAGGCTTGGTGATGCACCTTGTCTCTTCCCCCAAGAGCTTGAGGGTTGTTTCCGTGGCTGACACGGCGAAGGTGGTTGAAGACGTGCACAAGCGAGGCGCCAGTCCTGTGATTTCGGCAGGTATAAGTACATGACCATGTCAAACAGCGCCAAATAAACTTACAATTTCTGGATCAAATCAGCCGTCTCTGGGTAGTACCTGAGCTTGATCTCCTCCTCCGTCATACCCATAATGTCTTTCTCAACGGCGCTGCTGTGGTCAACGTAGCAAAAGGCGCTGGTATCGAGCTTGAAGTCGGCCTTGCGACCTGTAACATCATGCACCGTCATTCTCTTGGCATCATCGAGCTCATCATAGCCGTTGGGGCTCCTAAAGACAATTAATCAGCTGAGCCGGCATCGGAAGTTTACATTTGGAGACAACCTACGCAAGACTCCTGCTTTCGTTCAAACGCTGGGGCGTGCATGCGCCGTCCAAGTAATGAAAGATGCCAGCAACATATCGGCCGGTAGGGCCATGTCCAGATATCCCATAATCGATCTCAGCCTTGGAAGCATTGGGGATTTGACTAACGAGTGTGTGGATTTTGGCAGCGGCCATTTCGATGGATTCAGCAAGCTTGTGAGGTACTATAAGCACAAGGGAACAAAAATCTGGTTCAAAAGTCCACAGCTTCGTTTCAATTTATAAGCAACGATAAATAACACACAGCATTGAAACGAATGCAGAGCAGACCATTTTATAGACGTGCTCCCTCTTATCGCTCCGTGAATTAAGTGGCGTCACCTCACCACTCGAATAATCCTAGCCAATCACAGCAACTTCCGAGATAAAACATACTCCAGCAACGCTAAATTTACGGCCCAATAAAAGACGGATACGAAACCGAGACCAATGAGACAAGGATACGAAACCGAGGACCCGCACCTCGCTCGGTTTTATCTACCCGTAGATCGACCACAATAACTACGGAGTACTTATTTCGGATTCGCTTTCAAAAGACCAATAGCAGCAACCCTTTTACCACGTAAGATCATGCGAATCCTCTAGCAGGCTGACGCGTCCGTCTTTATACCTGGTAGCTCCGAGCCTGAGACATTTGCCCGGCCTGTTTCAATAGTAGCGGCGCTTTCCGGTTTTGAGCATATCGTTAAGTCATCAGACGTCGGGGCAGGCATGTATGTCTCATGGTGTGCATCTAGGCGGGGCAAATCAGAAAGCTGATTAGGTATGAAGCATGGCTAAACATAACCCTTTTGCTTGCGCTCTGCTAAGAGGGGGCTTAGACTAGTGAACGCCGGCAGTTGACATTAGTCTTCACCCGCCTAGGTGTCCCATCACTGCGGAGCAGAGGCAATTGCGAATACAAATGTACTTTCGTAAACCTAATTTCGCTTTTTTTTTCTTAAATACCCGGCCCCGAACTTCTTACCGTGTTGCTGATCGCAAATCTACGATTTTGTGCGTCTTGCGAGCAAAATCCATTTGCACTCTTAAGAGCTGCCTCCTCGAAAACAAAGAAGACATATCCACCATGAGCGCCTTTAATTCCATGGAACTGCCATCGCCCCCTTCTGCAAATATTGCCAATCTTGCGATAGCCAGCACCGTTTTTCACGGGCTTTTATTCCCTCCATCGCTTTGGATCGCGTGGAAACACGGCAAAGCTGGACTTGTTTGCTGGCCTATTCTTTTGTCCTACTTCCCCCTCCGATTTACGTCTGATGCGTATCAGATTTACCATCGCAATGAGCCTAGCACGCCAAACGTTGTTAGTATCATGACCAACGCTGGCTGTCTGGCATGTTTATCGCTAGCGCTCTTCGGTGTCGTCTATGAGGCGTATGTATTGTCTGTCATTGGTGTCATGAAAGAACCCTGCTGACGATGTATCTCTAACCAGAAACATAATCCTGCCTCTCCCCCCTCAGAGGTGGAAAGAAAAGATCATCTTAGCAACGAAACATCTGGTGAACACAGCCGGCATCACTATGGCGACGTATGGAGGTTCACCGAGTGCCTCTAATCCGGGAGGGGTTCAAAACTCGACATTGAACAAACTTGGGAACATTCTAATGCTTGCGGCTATTTTATCTCTGTGCTGGTGGATATGGCCGACGGGTAAACGAGTATTCAGCTCAAGATCCCACCCTAACTACCAACCAGCCAAGGCATTGCTTATTACTGCCGGCGCTGCGTTGCCCTTCCAATTAGTTCGGCTTACTTACAACAGCACTTACGCCTTCATCAGAATACCCAGCCTAGACCCTGATATGGGAAGCTTTGAGACCCGTTTGGTTTTGATATTTGGTACACAACTGATTGTAACGATGGTGCTGATTGGGGGAGGTTGGCTAAGCCAATGCGCCATATCTCCATCTAAAGGGCTACAGCGACCGGTATGCTTGGATGATGTTTGAGCCATAATACTCCATGAGTGTATAAAATGGGAGAGTCTGGATCAGAAGGGACAATACAGTTGACTTTGGCTGATACTTGCTATTTCGGGAACTGGTATTTTACAACATAGTTGGCAATTGCGGGTTAGCTGGATACTCAGAGAGAGCAGATTTGTCTAGTGCAATATGGTACGGAGATCTATTATAACTCGAATCGTAGAGAATCATCTCAACGTTAATTTGTGCAGTACTGCGTAAATAGAGGACGTATGTCACAAGTGAGCAGCTATGGAAGTCGGGTCTCTAAGCCGTGGAAAATTGTCCTTTATTTCTATCTAATTGACGGGGAATTTGACTACTATTTATCTCTGCGATATGCCTCTTCTTCTGGATTCATTTCATTTCATTGATTCTGACGATATCGTGGGCTTCCGGTAATGCTTACCGTTTCCGGTAATGTAAAATTCGGAGCTTTGCATTGCGCCGTTTTGTCCATTCACCACATCCTTTTTCCCTCAACATGATCAGCCTCGGTGTCAAATCTGCTGGTCTTGTAAAACCCAGTGAGAAAGTCCATACTCCTGCCCACCCTACACGGCTTTTTTTGCTAAGCTAATGTGGATCTTCAAGGCTTAATAACGACACCATTGTATTCCGCGGCAATGCCGACGAGTCTGCTGGACAAGTGCTGAAGGGCGTCATTGTGCTCAGTCTTTAATTCGCTAGTCTCAATGACCATCAAGTCTACTTACGCTTGTTAGCTATACTAGAAGTTCCTGATGGCACTACTAGTATACGACATAAGCTACAGGAATGTTTTCGCAGTACGAAGACCAGAACAACAGAGATTATTTTAGAGTATCTGGGATGCCGACAATTCCACTCAAAAAGCGAACCCCTCCCCTCAACGGTCAAAGACAACACATATCCTTTTGAGTTCTCTTTTCCAAGCTATTTGGATGAAAGCATTCAGGGCATACCAGAAATGTCCTTGAAATACCGTGTCGATGTTACCGTCTTAGGTGAGGGCCTACCAATTCTTTACTCTCGCAAGACTCTTCGGATCATTCGCACGCCGGCGTTAGATACTCTCGAACCATTGCAAGGCATAGGTGGAGGAAGTACCTGGGATAATAAGCTTAGGCATCATATTGATGTATTTCCAAAAGCGGTAAGGTTTGGTGGAAAAATCCAGTTGAGCGTGCAAGTGTGCCCTCTGGTGATGGGACTTAAATTCGGAGACATTAAAACAAGATATTGGAAATTCGAGACAATGTGTACTTGTTGGAAATTAGGTTTGATACTGCTAGCCGACCGAATAGTGCCTTTCTCGAGCGTTGATGTGGTATTTCTAAGGACAAGATGACTGGCTTACCTAGGTGCCGCTTTTGTTCAAATTACTAGTACCCGTCTGATGCTGGTAGCAGCCTAGGCTGATGTTACCGGCACTTGTGTGATGCTGGTAACCGCGGATGCGGCGCCTCTTAGCGAATGTGGACTCCTGCAGAAGGTGGTGGTAACCCACCCCCCTTTTTAGGATTCGCTGGCCATCTGTCAGGTTACGTATATCGGTGATAGTTGCAGCATTGCAAACCCGCTCACACCCAGATGGGCCTTTAACGCGTGTGGCTGTGCTGTTGGCAACATGACACCAACCTCTCCAGGGGTCAACTGGTTGGTTGTGAACGTTCCATCTAAATCGGTCTGTAGCGCAAATACGAATCGAAATCGGTGTCCCGATCATCACTCTCGATGTAGGGGGATCATTGTGGGCCTTGTTTTAGATATCCAACCGAGAACGTCCTCAATGAGCTGCTTTAAGCCACTCAATCGTAAAGGCGACCAAGCGCCAGCTCCCCTCTGACCATCAGACACTTCGGGGAGTGGGTGCTTGCGCGGCTCACATGGCGGGCAGAGTGCGCCACAGCGCTCGCTTGACAATTTGCTAGACGACCGCTTGGCGCTGACAACATCGTAAAAGCTACAGCCTGGGGCAGCTGGGGTCACTTGACAACTACTGAGTGGGCGAGGCAACTTCACCTTCATCTTACCTCTCCCCTGGCAGATCAGCTGTAAGTGGACATCGTAGTTGCCGTGGCTTGTGCACACCACTAGTGGTCATTAGCGTTTGATAAATTTAACATTGTGCTCCAAGGCTAACATAATAATACGATCCTTCTACAAATTGCTTCAACTATTTCTCAAACTTTTTTTGCAGTTCAGCAATAACAATGGTGGGGTAAAACCCGGTCGCGTTGTGGTGAGCCACCAACAGGCGCGTTGCGTAGATTGGGAACGGCTGATAGGATTCGCATAGCAGAACCAAACTTCACCCTCCAAATTATTTTGACAGCATCAGTGGCACCGGAACTAGGGACAGCCAATCGACAAGACTTGTTCAGAAGATTTTTTTGTCGCAAGTCACGTGGCGCGTACGTAATCTTTTCAGGTGCCAAAGCAAGGCGTCGATTAGTTACCTTGTTTCTAATAATAGCTGTGCTGGGCCTGGAAATGGGTTTGCAGAGCAATTAGCCGAGCCACACACTAACAAGTGTGATAAACTCTTCGTGCCGCCGGCTTGTCTGAGCCTGGAAGATTGCGCAAGGGTTGATAGGGCGTCGTGACGCCAGATTAAAGACATTCAAGAGTTTCTGCTAGGCAACAGCCTGCCAAGCTTCAATCGAACGCGGAGTAAGACGCCGTGTTATTACCCTCGAGAATCATCAAAGCTTTGAAAGCACGCTATAGCTTCTCCGGGTCAGCTACAGCAAATTGCGGAACAACTTCTATTGCACGATTGCTACTGCGTGTCTTATATCGCCATCTTTGGTTGCTCTGCCATGAGCCACACACTGAGTGGTCAACAAGCTGAGGAGCTGTGCGTTTGTATCATGCTTGCAGTCTGAATGCACACTAAAGCTTCATTACCAGACACAAATCGATCATAGCATATCTGTCGGCCAATGGACAAACGCATACTACTGCAACACTTCGTGAGGAGGTTAGACTTGGAGAGGATGTATTCAACATAGATCTGGCGAAGAAATACGAAAACTTGCTGGAAAAGAAATGGACCAGTGTTGTCAGATTGCAAAAAAGGCACGTTGCTGTTCACCACGGTTGCTTATGACTAAAATCCGCTTATTCACTGTCTAATTCGGCTCGTATTGTAGATCATGCAGCTTGAGTCTCGAAACACAGTCTTGCAATCGGAGCTCGACGGCATCAATCAAGAAGCTTCTAAGCAAAACCAAGATCCTACTTCCTGGTTGCCCACATTGCCGCCGCGATATTCTCTACAATCGCATAAAGGAAATGTAAATTGTGTTTCCTTCCATCCGATATTCTCGTCGATTGCCTCAGGTTCCGACGATTGCACGATCAAAATATGGGATTGGGAGTTTGGCGAGCTGGAAAAGACAATCAAAGGGCACACGCAAGCAGTACGGGATCTAGACTATGGGGGCCCAAAAGGGGGCATTCTTTTGGCTTCCTGCAGTTCTGATCTCACCATCAAGCTATGGGACCCTGCAAACGAGTATAAGAACATCCGTACGTTGCAAGGTCACGATCACATCATTTGCTCTGCTCGTTTCATACCGTTTGGAGATGCCAACGGCGGTGTTGAGAATCTACTCATCAGTGCAAGCGGAGACCAGACTCTGAAAGTATGGAATGTCGGCACGGGACATTGCCTTAAAACACTACGAGGGCATACAGACTGGGTACGATCAGTTTGCCCATCCATAGAGGGGCGATTTCTTTTATCAGCAGGGAATGACTGGACAGCCCGATTGTGGGACATCTCTGACCCAAACCCTGAGAGCAAGCTAACGTTAATGGGCCATGCCCACGGCATCAATTGCTGTGCTATTGCACCAGCCACGGCGTATGGATATTTGGCAGCAATGGCCGGATCGAAGGCACAGCCACCATCAGGTGGCGCAGTTGAGTTTGTAGCGACTGGGTCTCGAGACAAGACTATCAAGCTTTGGGATGCTCGCGGGACCTGTCTGAAAACGTTAACTGGTCACAACAACTGGGTGACCGCAGTTTTGTTCCACCCCGGTGGCAAGTATCTCCTCTCGGTGGCGGACGACAAAACGCTGCGGTACTGGGACTTGAGTCAAGAAGGACAATGCATAAAAGTGCTGGAGGGTATTCATGAACAATTTATCACTTGTTTTAGATGGGCTCCGTCAGTCGCCAAGGACATATCCACAGCCAAAGGCTATGTCCATGGTGCGAATATGAAGACAGACTCTTCGAGCGCGCAAATCCGCTGCGTTGTCGCTACAGGAAGCATGGATATGACAGTGAAAATATTTACAAATTAAAAGGTGCAGGGCGACCAGGAGCAGGTTGCTTGCAGCTCCACCAAGCAGCAGCCCATCTGCATGTGTCCAGTTGAATTGGCACTCTTTGGCTTGATCACGACTCGCAGGGCCGCTGGACTCCTCCCCAACGTCGTCCATGCTAGCAACACAAAAAAAACAAGCCTTTATGGCTCACAACCTTAAAGCAAATCAAGATGAACGCCTCAGACTTCATTCACCAGGAATGAGAAGAACAAACTGCTTGATAGTACTTCTCTATCTACTCACTCTCCGTATCAAGGGTTGATGTAGCCAGACTTTCGCAACTTCCTTCTCCCCACGTTAATTCCCAGACGACCTTAAATAAAATAAAGCCGTTCGATGCTCGCCGTGTTTTCCCCAGTCGAAACAACTAGTATTCCTAATTTCTGGCGGTTGACACGAGCTTCTTCTTGATGCGATGATCACTAGTGCTAGTAGCGCGTTCTATGATCTTAACCCTCCGCTGGCTGCTCTTCTTGTTCTCACGTGGAGAAACTTCTTGCCGGGGTACATATACTGTAGCCACGTCATGTATTGATGGCTGCTGCTGGAGCTCGGGAAGGCTGGGTTCGCTCATCTCGCTCCCTAAAAGTGGCGTGAGCGGTGAATGCGGAAATTGCACGGCCTGGAGGAAGAAATTTACCGTCAGCCAGGGAACCACTCCCTTGCCGCAGCTCGGCATGTCCTGTAATGACTTTTTCATATTTGGAAAAGAGAGTGCGGAGGTGATTGCTGTGCATTGTTTTATCCATGCAAGTGGATGCTTGTGAGCTACGAGAATTAACTGATTATACACTCTCCGCCGGCGTACGGTAGGACGGTTTCACACCCGAATTAAGAATTTTAGGATATTATTTGAGAGTTTAACATTAATGACAGTTTAGCAAATATAGAGCGCTCAGCCTAAGTCATCATTCTATCCAATGTGCAGATCATACAACTGAGAGAGTAGCAAACCCATCCGTTGGGGCATAGCTCTATGAACTAAGCAGCGGCCGAAAACTCTTCTCGTGTATACGAGCGGCATGTGCTCTAAAGGCAGTCGGGGTACTGCACACCATAGAACACATAGGGCACTCATTTGGACCCCCATTTGTGAGACTGAGATGAGTGTCTAGGTAATTCCATAGCATTGCTCTTCGCGTATATCTGTTTTTGCACCAGATGCAAGACTCAGGCAGCCTTTGACCTGAAGAGGAGCTCCATTTAGGAGCAACACGACTATACGGCGGCGGTGGTGTTAAGGGCTGGCTGTGATGTGTTTCTCAAATCTGAGAACCAATTTCGACTGGATCTACTTGGAGCGTGGCTATGGCGTCCAAATGTCTCTGTTAGTTCCGCTTGTCAGAACCCTATCTTGATCTCGCGCCTTCTTGGCTTGGTACGAGATAAAAGGTGGCAAAGCACTAGCTCTCGTTCTGTCATATATCAATTGCGGACGGAAAACGCTATCCTGCGCCTCGCGGCAGGGACTGATGCGTCTGTCCCGCAAGTCCGTGAGGTAGGAGTAGCCTCAGCACAAAATGCCACCACCATCCACGATTATGTCGGCGCCATTGATATAGGTTCCTGCGTTGCTGGCCAGGAGTACGACTGTGCCCGTGATTTCTGAGGAATGACCCATTCTGCCTGTAGGGTTGCGCTGGGCCCAGATCTTGCGATGGCCAGCAATACCGTCTCCCTCGTTGAGAATGGTATCCATGTATCCGGGGCTGATAGTATTGGTACGAATACCATGGTACGCCCATTCGGCAGCCAAACAATTCTTCAATGATAGAAGGGCAGCTTTGCTGACGTTGTATGCTGCTTGTGGCTGGGGATAATTGACTCGGTGTGCTGAAATTGACGCAGTCAAGATTATGGAGCCACCGGTGCCTTGCTGGATCATCCTCCTGGCTGCAGCTTGCGCACAAATAAAAGCGCCCGTTGTGTTTATGTCGATAATCTTCCGCCACTGCGCAACAGGCATATCGACCGACTCGACGCAGCCGACAACGCCCACAAACGATGCCATGATGTCGATTGACCCAAGGAGCTGTGTCGCGCTGGTCATGGCAGCGTCGACGGCCGCCTCGTCAGTAATGTCTACCTTGGCAGTGCTTATCTTCGCTTTGGGAAACTTTTCTTGCAGCCCCGTAATCTCAGCTTGCGCTGATGATGGGTTGACGTCGAATATGACCAGCCCGCCAAGGCCATGCTCCAGCAGCGCATCGCACGCCCTGATACCGAGCGCTCCCGCTCCTCCTGCGACGACCGCATTTCCTCTCACGGTAAATCGTTGCTGGGCTCCTAGGGTAGGGTCTTTCGCAATTGCCAAGTTTGGCGAGGGTGTCATTGAAGTATCGCTGCCATCGCTGAAGAGCATGGATGGTATGGTGGCTCTGGCAAGTAGTGCGTCGCGCTCGTTTATTTCCGCTGAGGGAGCCATTTCAATGAGGTTTTGGATGGTCTATTTCTCTAATATGAAAATTTTGTAGCTGGGTCACGTCTTAGCTGAGTTGACGTCTATTTTAAATACATGCCCCAACCCAAAAAGTGCTGAGTACAAGTGGCCCGACCGTGTCTGCGTGGATCTACTCATACTACCTCATTCGGTAGACCACTTGGCCATTCTGAACATTCGCGGTCGACTGTTGTCCGTGTTTAAAGCAGGGCGGGAGGCAGGGGTGGCTGCGACCCCGAGTACGCTCCACATCGGATTGCAGTGGTCCGATGGCGATGGCGATGCCCGAGCTGTTAAGCAGCGCCGATGAAATGCTAACGATGGGATGTCGTTAACCGCAAGTGGCATTATTTGGACCTGAGCAAGTTAAAGTATTGCATGCATAAAGAGCTCCTTTAGTTTCCGAAGGCTTTTTAGGCTTATGACTGTATTTGAGCGCCCAGCACGAGCGCCACGACGACATGGAGAGATCGGACGATGTTATTTTTAGAAGTCTACAGCTCCCTGACTGCCAGGAGCCTCCAGGTTTACAGGGAGGAGAGGCTAAAAGACAGCCTCTTGCGCCGGAAAGTCATTGCCTCGGCAGGGCCGCCGGACTCGGGAAAATCGACCATCGCCGCAGAGGTGGTTCGGCGTCTGAACGATGCGGTCGGATCCGAAGTCGAATATACATCTCTCGAACGCAACAGATCGGCCCCATCTTCGTACCCGGCTTCGACCATGCGCTGAAAGATCCGGTGGAGAATGGCGTCTCCATCCGGCCCGAGGTCGAAGTCGTCGTCATAGAGGGTAATTGAATCCTGTTTGATCAAGATCCGTAGGCGGGGATTCAAGAGTTGGTAGACGACACTTGGTTTGTAGATGTAGATGTCGACTTGACACAAACGCGGGTGGCGGCACGGCATCTTTCCTCGGGTCTTGAGTTGACTTGGCAGGCTGCTCTCACCAGGGCTGACAAGAACGACGTTTTCAATTGCCAGGAGGTTCGGAATCGACTGATCGCTCCAGCTATCAAGGTGGAAAGTATTCAGCAGGACAATTTCAAGGGACATGCCAATTCTTTGTCGACAACAGTCAGGGATACGCGCAGCCTGAGGCCAGCGTGTGCGCACCAACAGTATGAATGCTTCAGTCTTGGCTGACGCGGCTCGCGATTGCAAAGTTGAGAGCAGAAAAATTTAAAGATGCAAAACGAAAGATTCCCGTATGTTGGTGTTTATGTTTATGTTCTTGCTTCAGATCATTGTGATTTAATGCTAGAATTGTACAATTAAGAACAATCCAGGTGGCAACCCAAATGCATGTCCAACTTCGCGCTAGCAAGAACAGCTATTGCACCAATTGACCGCAAAAGTCGCCGCCGGGCTGGGCGTTTCAGCGGCAGCAACGTGACCACCGCCACTGAGTTTTACCGCCTCCGCTGCGAATTTGCGGGCCTGCTTTCTCTGCGCAAATCCGCCGCCATAATCGAGCGCCGTCGCTGCAATGTGGTGAACATGAACGGCTGCTTAACTCACCTTCGCTTCGTCGTCTCATAAGCCATGCTTCAACGCACATGCTAAACTCTCTGGAGGAAATCTCTCAACCGCAAGACCGGGAGGGTAAGTAGCAATTGGTAGATGCGACGGCAGGGCCGCTGCGTGCCCTCGCAGACGCCCGTCAGCCTCCGACTATGAACTCAGGCAGCGTATCCAAGTCGTCCCAGAACCGAGCATGTCTCGAGTGTCAGAAGCGAAAAACTAGGTGCGTGTCGAGCCCGCATGCTGATTCCTGCACATACTGCGTCCGGGCTCGAAAAGAGTGCGTATTTGAGGTGAACCCGACGCGCACGCCGCTCACCAGGAAGAACTTTGATGCCTTGGAAAAGCGATGCGCCCAACTGGAGACAGCGTTACGCACCCTCAGTGGGAGGATAAACGTTGATAAAGACCTCGAGCAATTAGCTAAGGACAATGCTAATCACGCTGCTACCGACTCCGGGCAAACTGAGGAAACCAACCTGGCCGAGCCGGCTCAGGACCCGGAGACAACAGAAGGCTCTCCAAACAGCTATGAGTGGATCGAAGCTGTCCACATATCTTCAGGACATGGCGAAATCTCAGATAGGGATGCGGAAGACTACGAGATGGCATCAATGGCCGCCCGCGGGTCTGGATACCTGGGTATTGAATTTTCGTCCCCTTGGGCCACACAAGCTTGGCGCTAATCAGCGTTGTAGGAAACACCTCGGTATCAGATATTCTGCGAACAATATCAGGTTTGGTCCCAGGGTTCGAGACTCCAGCTTCGTCGCGACGTCATCGGACGCCGCGCAGAGAGCAGCGCCATCGTCGGGCGGACAACCTAGTAGTCAATGCCTCCTTGTTCTCTGATGTCGTTGCCGGTCGCCTGATTGACGCCTACTTTTCCTATTACAACACCTCCTATCCTATTATACACGAGAAATCATTCAAGAGGCAGCGTGAGCACTATAAACACCGCATGCCTAGCGCAGCGTCCACGTCGTGCTGGATGGCCACCCAATGCACAGTCCTGGCAATAGGCCAGTGGACTCTAGACGACGAACCCCAAGCCTCGTCATATTTTGCAGCCGCCCGATCTTGGCTGTCGGCGCGGGCCCTGGAATCTGGTACCGTGGGTGCTTTGCAGGCGTTTTTGCTCATGGTGCGTACTGAAACAACTTGCGCGGTTGCTGTTGGATCGAGTGCTGACACGCAACCTAGGCAAACTACATCCAGAAGCGTGGTAAGCCTAACACAGGATATAATATGATCGGTATCGCCTACAGAATGGCTCTCGGCCTGGGCATGCATAGAGAAATGACGGATCCCCGGCAAGACACTCTGCGCGCTGAGAGACGAAGGCTGCTATTCTGGATACTGTTCTGTTTCGATAGCGGGCTGAGTATCACCACTGGTCGGCCAATGGCTAATATTGACTCCTTCATCGATGTGAAGTTGCCTCGAAACATTGACGATTCGGTAAGTGGCTATCAGCGATAGTTGATCAGCACACACTGACAGTTATAGTCACTCGACCTTGGCGAAAGTATACCCGAAGAAATTAATAGTCCAACGCAACGCTCGGCCATGATTGCGCAGACGCACCTCGCTGGTATTGCCAACGAAATCTATACCGCTTTCTGGTCTGCCAAAACGCCACAGGTTGAGACCAACCACGACATCGCTCTCACCATGGAAGTCAAGCTGTTCAGCTGGCGAAACTCGTTACCGAGATACTTCACCGCGTCGAACGTTCCAGACTGGTTTCTAGGGCCACGAGCGATTGTGCTGTGGAAAGAGCAGAACTTGCGCATCCTGCTCTGGCGTTCCAGTCAGCGCCGCCAATCTGTCGCAACCGGGAAGTCTGTAGCGAAGTTGAAGTGTCACGCGACGGCAGTTGAAACGATCAAGGATATTTCCATATTTTGCGAGGAGCATGAAAATCTGCTCCACATGGGCTTGAATTGGTACGCGACTTACTTCTTATTCCAGGCTGTGCTTGTTCTTGAAGTGAACAGGGTGGAGAATCCGGGGCCGATGCAGCCAAGCCAAGAGCATGCTCACGGCCCTACCTACGGCTCGGTGACAAGCGAAGCCGAGATATTGTCACAGGGGCGGAAGTGCCTGCAGATGCTCAAAAAGCCTAATTCCGCTGCGGGCCGCTGCATTGAGACGCTGGACCGCATTAGCAGCCCGACAACATCATCGGCGGCTTCTGGTAAGCGCATGACGCCGCCTCCATCGGATAGGCGCCATAACAGGAGTCATCTGCAGCCTGGTGACGATTCATCTGATCTCCAAGATGCCGGCTCCAGCAGTGGCCCTGTGGATACCATCACCCCGGACTCGCTGGCAATGGACTGGACGACGTTTGCTGACCCATCGCTCCAAATGCTGCTGGACGATCGGCAGATGGACGAAGCTTTCCGAGGTCTAGAGGGCTTTCCTGGGACACTTGATCAAGATTCATTCAACTATATGGGTGGGTATACTTTTAGTTCTTGAGTATACGAAGGAGCCGGATTGTAGAATCATGTAATACTAAAACAAGTCAAACTACATCGGCGGCACTGTAATGGATAGGTGAACCACCTTCGAGGATAGCCTATTTATCCCTGGGCGATCTGCTTCTAGCCATAGGTGAGCGCAGCGGAGGATAGCCTAGCTAATGTCTCGATGCAGTGCTGTGCAAGGTTGGCGGCAAAGTCCCTGGCGGAAGGTTATCAGTGGTCCGCAGTGGATCGCGGCGCTCCGCAGCCAGCCAGCCTGCGGGCAGACGCCATCGGAGGTCTCATGCCGACAGCGGCAACGACCAGACTTCAATGCTACGCTCCGCTGTGACGCCCGGCCCACACAAGGTCGGCGCTCCGTCTTCCGAGGGTTGGGCATCATGCTTTTGCGCTTCTGGCTGGGGAAGTAAATAAAAGCGAAAGAGGTTGGGCAGGTCTAATGACTCTTGAAAACTTATTTTCTACATATCCTCTATTGCTCCCTTTAAATTCGAAAGGGCATAGAAGCAGCCAAAGCCAGGCACCCACCTACTAGCATCCACTTGCAAGCTAGCAACCATGTCTATGAACGAGCAGAACTGCACGGTGATCCGGGATGGTTTCCCCAGACCATTCCCCGACACGCCCAACAACGTTCTCGAGCAATTCAAGCTTCCAGGCCGGGTGGCAGTTGTCACCGGAGCTGCCGATGGCATTGGCTACGCAGTCGCCGAGGCTATGGCTGAGGCTGGTGCACACGTCGGCCTGTGGTACAATTCCAACGAAGCGGCCATCGAGAGAGCCGAAGAGCTGGCCAAGACACACGGCGTCAAGACTGTCGCATTCAAAGTTGACGGTATGTACCATACAAATACACCCAGCCCTTCCTAGCATTGCATTCGCTGACTCTCTTCCAGTATCTGACTCGGCAGCAGTCGAGAGCACCATGGCCAAGGTTGTCGAGCAATTCGGCAAAATTGACATCTTTGTTGCCAACGCCGGTATTTTTGGTCCTTTCTACTTTTATTCAGTCATAAGGCAGGCGAGTTTGACTGACAGCCACAAGGCATGGCCATCTCCAAGCCAATCCTCGAGCAGACGCTCCCAGAGTACGAGAAGCAGCTGTCAGTAAATGGTATGCAAGTGTCCTTCTAACCAAATACAACAGGACTGTCCAGGAAATATGACATTGCTAACAAGGTCATTGCAGTCGGCGGTGTTGTATACTGCGCCAAGTACGCTGGAGAAGTCTTCAGGCGCCAGGGCTCTGGTAACCTGATCATCACGTCCAGTATGAGCGGGCACATTGTCAACGTGCCTGTCGACCAACCTATCTACAACGGCACCAAGGCTTTTGTCACGCATTTCGGCAAGTCCCTGGCGCGCGAGTGGCGAGAATTCGCTCGTGTCAACATCGTCTCGCCTGGTTTCTTCGACACAAAACTCGGCGCAGGGCCGCTGGCCGTCAACGAGGCCTACCGCATGGCTGTCCTCGGTCGACAGGGCCACGTGCGCGAGATCAAGGGTCTTTATTTGTATCTTGCTAGTGATGCGTCATCTTATACTACCGGAAGCGATGTTATTATCGACGGAGGATATGTCTTGCCGTAAACTGGAAAATGTTTGTTTAAATTTAGATGAAGTAGAGGATCAAATTGCACATATCCGTTCTGTCCATAAGCTATACTACTGTACTTTACTGCACAGAATGACCCAACACGGCTACAGTCAGCAATTGTAACAACTCAAGCTGCTAATTTCGGACTTAATGTATGGAGCGATCCCTTCCAGAAAATGAGTTTTGCATGACGTCAGGAGTGTGCGAAATAGAGTCGCCACTGACATGCGTCAACTCGCTATTTAAATAGACCAATTCAACGCATCTCTGTATCCTACGGCAAGTTTAATTCTTAGTACTTCAGCCCACCGACGCCCGATGGCCAAAGTCGTTCAATCTGGGACACGTCAATATCCTTCGTGTTTCTTGGCTTCCCTTCTGACTCATTGAACAGCCCAAGCTGACTCCGGATTTCACAGATAACCTCCATGTCTTTCGTACCCTGGTTGCCACCAAACAGCTTATCCATCTCCTCGAGGAGAACTCCTTTCGTTTCAGGAACCAAGAAGAAGACCCAGACGCCCAAACCTACGCAGAAAGCTAGATAGATGTCAGCAAGCCAAATATGCTTCGATTGTAAAGGTCATGGTGATTACCTAGGAAAAAGTAGAATGTGCCGAATCGCATCGCGGCAAGCATGCGAGGTGTGATGAGAGCAACGATGAAACTGCAAGCTTTGTTAGTCGGAAGACCTATTCATTAGCTGCATAAAATACAGCGCTAGAACTCACGTTACTCAACCAATTGCTTCCAATTGCTACACCAACGGCTTGGGAACGTACACCAGGGGCGAAGATCTCAGAAGGCATAATCCAGTTGACGCAGCCAATGCTAAAGGCAAAGTTGGGCACCCGTAGATACCATCGACTTGTAGCGACACTAGCTATTGGAGTATTTACGCTATCCCACGTAATCGGAGAACAACCACTTAGGTCAGGCTTAACGTTTTCATACATGTAGATCCAATCAACCTTGCACCCCTCTAATGAGATTTTTAATGCCTTCCCCCTTTCTTGTCTTCTCCCATGCGTCCGACGCACTCTCGAAGGCAGTGATGCTGCTTATCATGGCCCGAACAGAAACTTTGCCGGATCCCAACAGCTCCAGTGCCAGCTCGTAGTCTCCAGGGCCATAACGAAACGACGTCTTTACCACAGTTTCCTTTTCACACATCGCTCCAAGTGGGAGAGATTGATTGGGTTTGCCCATGCCCACTTGGACAAAGATGCCGCCTGCGGCTGATGCGTAAATACCCGTCTGTGCAGACGATTCAACGCCAGTGCACTCAAGAACAACATCCACCCCGTCGTCAAGCTCTGCCGCCGTCTTAAAACGGTCTGCTTCCTCGGCTGGTGAGGCGCTGCCGGAAATGAGAAACGTCATGCAACCCAAGAAGGAGCTCGCAAAGTCCAATTTGGTCTTGTTGATATCGGCGATGAAAATCGATTTGGCTCCGAATGATTTCGCGACGGCAGCTACAAGAAGTCTAATGGTGCCTGAGCCTTGGACAAGGACCGTCTGGCCGGCTCTCACATCTGCCAGACGGACGCCATGAACAGCCACGCTGAGAGGTTCCACCAACACGGCTTCTTGAAGGCTGATGCTGTCGGGTACTTTGTAAAGAAAATCTTCGGGTACCCTGAATAGGTGGCAGAGAGTTCCGTCTGTGAGCGGAGGGTCGGCAGCAAACCTCATGTCTGGGCAAAGATTGTATTTACCCATCTTGCATCTTTTGCATCGCCTGCACGGGATGCCCGGTTCAATGGCGACCCGGTCGCCAACTTTGACACTGCTTACCTGCGACCCAATCGAGTGAACAGTCCCGGAGGCTTCATGGCCCATAACTATTGGACTCTCATCCGAGACTTTTCTCGTCACTCCGCCGTGGACCCAGAAATGGACCTGACCAGGAGAGAAAGGTTAATGCGGTAAGCTCGGGGGTTGTACACACGCAGTCTCGACTTACATCACTGCCACAGACACCGACATATTCGATGCGAACTACGACATCGCGAGGATCCCGTACTACCGGAGCTGGTCGGTTTTCAAATTTGACTTTGCCCGGGCCGTAAAGCACACAGGATCGGTTGGTCTGCATCATTGTTAGACAATAGCCCTGAAGCTGGACCAAGGATGACATACGGTGTCCATTTTACTCGGCGCCGCGTGAGCCTTTGTTGCTGAGCACAAAAATAAGACTGCAAGCCCAACTTGGTTCTTAAGCTGAATCTCGGGCAGCAATACTGACGGTCCCGATCCTGTAAAATATGTATGTAGGAATAGCTGGCGGCATGGTGCGCCGTACATCACCGCCAGGGGTATTCCTTAGCGTCGGACTGGTGTCGGCCGACGGCTGTGCGGAGTGGCTGCACCTCATCGGCACCCCGAACAGCCACAAAGGCGCTTAGATGGGATGCTTCCAAAGGTACCGAGTAATTGTGAGCGCCACTGCCTTGTAGCTATAGCTCATTAACGCTTCTTGGTATTACCTGGCACCGGCTTTACTGATTTCAATAGCCCAGATTTGTTCAGGTCAAATGCGGCAGAAACAAGATCTGATTCCGGTGGCTCTGTTACAATAAATGCTCCAAGGCTCTACCACACATCCGGCCAGCGCAAGGTGTATGTAACTGCTATTTGTGCAGTCAGCGACCACCACAATTATTCAATAATGTGTTAATCTGAATGGAGTGTTGCCCCAGATGGACAAGGCCGCTAGCCTCAGCACACCACTGCCGCGACAAGCTACCTCAGTCAATGGCAGCTTCCCCGGAGTGTTGTGGGCCGCGTGGAGTAGTGATTTTTATACAAAGTGGCTGTCGGTATTGACCAGTATATATAGCCGCTGGATCGTGCCGAGTAAATGGTCCCTTTGATGTAGCAAAGTTGTCCTCATAGAGCTCAGCCATACTATACTCGCAATCGGCAAAACAAAAGTCAACATGGAAAAAGAAGACTCGGACAGTGCCATGCAAAGCCACAATAACAATACGCACCACGTAGAGACGGCCGGAAATATAGACAACGGAGAAATACTAGAGACCCGATTTGCCAGTAAGTGCCATGCAGCCACGAGGAGGCAACATATGCTAACTAACACCTCTGCCCTCGGACGATGGGGTGTTGTTAAAACATTCTGGAAGGCCATGATATCCTGCATGATTCTCAATTGGGCAGCTCTCAATGATGGCGTGAGTGCAATGCCACCTTTGCCTGCCCCATACGATGGCTTTAGCTCATCCGCACCGCAGTTCCAACAGCAAATTCCTGGCAATGTAATCCCCATGCAAGCTTTCATAAACCAAATGGCAGATACGACGATTGATGGCGAGCCCGTCATCAGTGCAAAGGTTGTATCGTACTGGCAAGGTTTCGCCGAAATGTCCAAGACGATGGGCATGTTCACTGGCGGCTACTTTGCCGATCGCTTCGGCCGAAAGTACGTAACGTAGCACACCCACGCATAGACTTATTCAGTTTTCTAATTCAACGGCTGGATATAGAACCGCTCTGCTTGGTGCCATTGTTATACTACTCGGTGGCTCGGTTGCAGAAATTGCAGCATTCGGCTGGAAAAGCTGGCTCGGAGCGGCTGTTATCGTCCGCACGGGAGTTGGTCTGGCTCAGTCTATCCTTGTCACATATGTTTCAGAGCTCTCTCCTTTTCAGGTTCGCGGCTTCATGATTGGCGCCTACCAACTATTCATCGCCATCGGACAGCTCATCAGCGCCGTCGCCACTCAGCTTGTTATCGAGAACCAACCCGGAAAATGGAGACCATTGATTGCGACAGAATTCATTTTCACCGGTGTATATGGATCAGGTTGTTTCCGGTCGCGTGCTTAGCTAACTTTACATGAATCTTTAGGTCCTAATTGTGCTAATTTGGCTCGTTCCCGAGTCTCATCTTTATTACGCTCGGAAGGGCCTGCATGAAAAGGCAAAAAGGTCGATGACCAAGCTATACGGGAACGTATCTGACTATGACGTGGTAAGTCGCCAACGCAATAGGCTGGCATATAAAGGTCTTGGTCTAATACTGAGGATGCAGGACTACGAATATCGCGTCGTCCAACATGGCATTACGGCCGAACGAGAATTCAGCCAAATACACAATACATCATACATTGAAATCTTCAAAGGCCTCAACTGGAAACGAACGCTGGCAGGCTGTATAGGCATCTGCAGTCAGTGGACTGCTGGCGCCCCCATTGTCTTTGGCTACTCGACTGTAAGATGTCCACGGTCGATGGAGTATCCATGAAGCTGACTGTTCTAGTATTTCTTTAAATCCGCTGGCATTAAAGATCCATTCATTGTCACTATCATTACGTACGTGATATGGCGCAGGCTACTCCGCCACTTCAGCTAACCAGGACTAGCTTCGTCTTGTTGATCGTCTCCATTTTCCCGTCCCTGCTTGCCTGCGAATGCATTTGCCGTCGACCGCTCCTTGTAGGGTAAGGAAATAGTTTTGGAACCGACCTTGAGTTGCTCTGTAAGCTAACTGGAATATAGCGGATGCTTTCTCATGCTCGTATTCAATGTCGCTCTCGGAACAACGGGATTCTTCGAATCTGATTCTGCAGACAAGGCCGCATTGGCATTTTTGCTCCTGTGGGTTATCTGCTACGGCTGCTCTGCAGGACCTATTGGCTTTGTGGCATCTGGGGAAACCTCAACTCCCCGCCTGAGAGCTCAGACCACTTCTTTCAATCTCGGTTGCTATGGGCTCGGCTTGTAAGCTTTCTCTTATCAGTTGACTTAAAGGACCAGTTAATGATCATTTCATAGTGTTGTGTTCCAGTGGAGCGTCTCGTACATGATTAGCCCGGATGCAGGAAACTTGGGTGTCAAGGCAGTATATGTGTGGGCTGGCCTGTTGGTCCCAACTACTGTCCTTCTCTATCTTTACTACCCCGAGGTCGGTTCCTGAACATATTGTAATCTCCTAAGACCAGCTGCTAACTGAGCTATCCTTAGACATACGGTCGAACTTACTGGGAGCTTGACGAGCTTTACGAGAAGAAAATTCCGGCCTGGAGGTTCAAGGAGACTCAAACACTTTCCGACCAAAGCGGCCATAAGAATAGAGCTCTCATTTCGGGGAATTCGTAATAGCTAGGACACCAATATTGAGTTGTGGTTAGGAGACTAGTGGGCCGGGCACCGGCGATGGTAGAGTGCCTGTAGGGGCTAGCCGTAGCTTATCTTGAACGAGAACACCATTGGTCACAATCAGTAATGCTGCAACGACTTGTTCTTGACTCAATCAATATATATTAACTTGAAGACAAGTGATACATTTTCTGTATACAATCTAAGAATACTCACCCAGTATACATGTTTACTCTACGATGTGATCTGCATCTCGCCATCACTCATCCCAGTGTTCGTTTGTCACAAGTGAGCAGCTATGGAAGTCGGTCTCTAAGGCAGTTGAAAATTGCCCTTGATTTCTATCTAATTGATGGGGAATTTGACTACTATTTATCTCTGCGATATGCCTCTTCTTCTGGATTCATTTCATTCCATTGATTCAAACGATATCGTAGGCTTGCGGCGATATCGTCCGTTTTCGATGATATCGTCCGTTTCCGGCGATGTTGAATGCCTCCAGCGATGTTGAGCATCGTACGTTTTTGGTGATGTTGAGTGTTTCCTGTGACATCGTTGGCGCAACTCGTATTCTGATAAACCAGGCTGTATGAAGCCACTTCGTTTTCTATGAATTTTATTTCTTTCTACCTCATTGCCCCGAAGATGAAACCAATTTTCGTAAAGAACCGGACAGGAATTATACAACCCTACAAGCAGGAGACCAGTTCTTCTGTTTCGAGTTCATCTTCAACTGCGTAGCTTGCAAATGACGGGGAAGTCCCCCGGGTTGGAATTGAACCGCTCTATGGTTTCCAGTTTAGAATCATTGTGAACTTCGAAGTCGAAAACCTTGACCAAGCTCGCAATTAGTACAATTTGCTCAAAGTATGCAATATTACGCCCAATGCAAGCTCTCGGGCCTGTGCTAAAAGGCAGGTGGCTATTCATCATGACACGCTTCTTTTCCGTGTCCTGGGTAAGCCAACGGTCTGGGATATACTCTGTGGCATTCTCAAAGACGTTTTCTTGGCGTAACAGGGAATAGGTCGGCACAGACACTGTGACACCTCCCGGAATAAATTTGCCGGCTATCTCGCGGCCGCCGTTAGGAACAACCCGTGGAAGCCCGAAAGAGCTCGCAGGCCGGACGCGTAGGGACTCCTCAATACATGCCCGCAGATACGGCAGCCTCGAGGCGATGTCATAAGAAGGAATGTTGTCTGTCGGAAATGCGTCGTCAAGCTCGTGGCGTAGCTTGGCAAGTACGTGTGGGTGCGTAAACAGCAGAAAGATTGTGTTTGTCAAGGCTGCAGTTGTTGTCTCTGTTCCGGCATTCATCATCGCATTACACTCGGCTAGAATTTCTCCCTCGGATAGACCTAAAGTTTCACCTTTGTTGTTCTGCAGCAACTTGGCAAAAAGGTCGTCCGACTCTGGTGGGTTGGCTAGACGAGTCTTTGTGTTGTGGTAGACAATATTTTCCCAGTCCGTTCCAGCTTTCTTGTAAGGATGGTTCTTGAAGATTGTTTTGGCCAGCGGAAGCCAGGATGGCTCGAACGCGAAGGCGGTGTTGAGTACTGTCGCATCTAGCAATGACTGGATAAAAGGTGCTTTGTAAAAGGTACCGCCCTTGGTTTCAGCTGCCAACATATCATTTCCACGCTCGAGGCAGTCTAATCTGGCGCTATAAAGAATTCTTCCAAACAGGTCTATTGTGAAATAGTTCAAAACCATCCGCAAATTTACTTCTTCGTTGGATGTGGCGTGTGACCTTAAGACAGTGTGCAATGAGGTGATGGTCTCCACAAGAACCGGCTCAAGGGCTGTCACTGATTTGGCAGCGAAAGCGTGAGATAATAACTTGCGTTTCGCTTGGTGCTCAGACTTGACGCGGGTGTCTGCTAAGTTTCGATGTACTCCGGCGGCAGCATCGTACCACGCATCCTTGAGCATATTTGCACCATGACCATATACGTCGTGCGGTGCACGAGGATCGAGTATTGATACATGGTTAGGCGCGATTCGCACATGGGTTCCCAGTTCCTTGTGCGCATGGTGTACGGCAAGATAATGCTTTGCTTGCAGATTATGCCGAATTCGCCACATGGATGTGAAGGCAGCATACGAGGGCGCCGGAAATTGTCGAAGGCCATTTTTGTCTTGCCAAAATCTAATTAAAGGTAATAGCAGAAACGTTAGGACTACAAGTCCCAGGGCGTAGGGCACAATTGGGGTGATAACGAGGAACATTGTTCGTGGTTGTTTTTGTGAATATGTGAATGCTTTCACGGGGTTAGGACAATGAATTAGCTACTGGTAGATATAAACAACAATTCCGAAGTATTCTCGCCGTCCTTTCTTTATACTCGAACTAAACTCGTTGCATAAACATAATTGTCAATTACAGGTTTTGTATAGCCGACATCATGGGTATCGCCAAGCTCATCCAGCAACGGCAGCGTCCAGATCCGTGCGGAGGTAATTTCCTTTTTGGGCAATACGAAGGACGCGGAGGCGCCTCCGCCTTTCGGACCACCGTCGCCCGCCCGCTCAAGCACGGTCACCATGGCTCGTTGCTCACGTTCCGCCTCCGGCTGGCAAAATGCCATTGTCATCAGGACGATCATTTGGCGAATCACGTCTAATCTGCTTTATAGCCGCGTAAACGTCATCATGAATAGTGATTGAAACGAGATGACTCCGTGCCATTGCTTTCCTCAGACAGTGAAAGTTGAAGTTTGGTGTGTGGGGGAACCCCACGTTCCGTCATGCTGTTCGGACATTCGTGGGCCGAATTGCTCTTAGGTGATGCTTACTCAGGCGTTACCGGCGCTGGGCCATTCTCCTACACCAGCGGCTCATTGATCGTTCTAGATTGCCATGATGGAATTCAAGTTTGTTCCTCATCAACAGTCTGACGGACGCTGCACACGAGCGCAAGCCAGAACTGCCTGTGAAAACTGCCGGGTCAAAAAGGTGTGTATGGTATATCGGCCGATTGGCAAATCTAACAAGCTCTGTAGCGGCGATGCAGCCATCATACAAAGACCCTTCCGGATGATCCTGAACATGTATCTGGATACAGCCATGGGCATAGCGCCGCCCAGAATGAAACATGTACATGCAATAGTGTAGCGGGATCCGAAGCATCATCTCGTCGTCGAGCAGACACGCCTGAGCCTGCGCATGGGTCGCCTAGCAAACGACGCCGTCTCGATCTATCCTCTTTATCGCCCACAATTACAAATAAGGCGGCGCTACGATTCATTGGTGACTTAAATCCAGAGTCTAGGCTAATAGATGAAGCCACTTCGCCGGAGAATTGGCAGGGGGTGTCGACTGACGGAGTAGGGGTTTGGGTGCAGCACGGACAATGCGCAAGCTGTACAAGTTTGCCCACTCCTTTGTCATATCGCAGCAAGTTGCCCTCATCGGAGCGTTCCACTACTGGCATATCCCATCTCATATCTTTAGGAAATGTGCGAGGCCTGACAGAGCTGTACTTCTCCGAAGTTCACCCGATTCTGCCACTGCTCCATGAAGCGGAGTATCGCCAGGCTTTGTCTGCAAAGAGTATATCAAGAGAGCTGGTTCATGCTGTATGTCTGGTAGCAGCAAAGGCTAGTGGCGCCCGACCCTTCCTCCAACTACTTGAAATGGAGGTGGTGGAAGTATCGGCAAGACGGTTTTGCAGTCGGCTGCATGCTTCGATCGTATCTGCTATTAGCTTGCAACCCGTCATTGAGAAGCTAGCTTTGATTCGTACACTTGGGTTACTCTCCTTGCATCATGAAGGCTGCGATGGCGCTGAACAGGCTTCAGGTCATATTGCATTGGCAATTCATCATGCTCAATCGATTGCTTTGCACCTCCCAAGACCAGGAGACTCTGAATCGGAAATGAGACGGACATTTTGGTGCCTGTGGGGATGTTGGATTACACGGGTGTGTGTGGACCGGATGTGTGGATGCACGGGATGTGCAAGGAAGGTTACGTGGCCTCTGGGCCTAAGGCAGGAATTCAGGACGGAAGTGTCTCAGATTATAGGGGTATTTA
>JASWJB010000444.1:0-28006 GCA_032433595.1 Conoideocrella luteorostrata
CTTGGATCCCAGTTCCTCCTGGTGGCAGCTCACCTCCCCACACGTCAAAAGCCTGCTCCATCTCGTCAGAAGAACTATCCGAGTCCGGAGGATTTCCCGTCTCAACAAATTTTCTCCAGCGCCTCGCGCTTCTCAACAGAGTCTTCATAGCGTCCGGATTCACCGCGCCAATGCTCGGTTTCTCTCCATCGGATAGCTTCTCCCAATCCTCGTCGTTGAATTCTCGCGCCGGCTTCTCCGCAACAATGATTTCATCATTCTCATAGTGCGCAGTACGGGCGACATGCTGCAAGAACCCAAGAGCTGGCTTCAGCGCGCTAATGAGGATTGTTTCGATGTAGAAGGGCTCGGCGGAGGAGTAGCAGGGACAGCCGAGTGGCGGGATGGCCTCGCTGGGGTGGCCGGTTGGTGGAGCGAGGGGGGTGTCGAGCGGATCCGGGGAGGTGATGTAGCCTCGGGATCGCTGAGGAGATTGATATCATCAGTATTCAAATGACCTTTTGAAGTAAAGGCGGCAAAGGGAAGGCGAGGGGAGGAAGGGGAGGGGGGGGCGAGTAAACAGGTAAATGCCACACCTTTGCGAGAAAATCTTTGAAAGACTCGTTCATCAGATGATCTACTGGGTACACCGTTCCGAGGAGCAGCATGCTGTCCAGTTGGCCCTGCCAGCGATGCCAATTATCCATGTTGTCCAAGAAACTAGTCAACAGCTCGCAGCTCTGTCCGACAGTAACGAGACTAAGCTTTGCGTTTTCATCCACCATGCTCCCCAGTACCTTGTCGAACACATACTCGACATGCGCCTCGGGGGTTTTGTTCCCCGGCACATCGTTCAACTCCTCGACGTAGCATCTGCCGGCGTGCACAAGACTCGGCAGTAGAATGCCCGCACTATGTGTAATGTTCAGTGCCTTTTGGCCCTCTGGCCACCAGTACAGCTCGCCGGGGTTAGCAATCACTATCCCCGGCGGAGACGAGTCCGACTCGCTAGAAACTTGATGCTGAAGCTCCTGGACAACAGACACCATGCTACCTTTGTTGATGCCACCGGGACCGTTGGCAACTCTTCCCGCAAGAAGACCCAGCGGCTTTGTGGGTTCGCCAAAAATGACGACAACGCGGGATTTGGTTCTCACGTCAGGACTTACGAGTATGGGAACATGTTTGTCGACGCGCGATGCACCTAAGGGGAGCCGAATCTTTTCGAGACCCGTCTTCTCGAGTCGGTCGAGAATTATCTTACACTTGGCGGCTACAAATGAAGAAAGAACATGATTAGTGGATTAGCAGGACGCAGGGGCAGAGGCAAAGCTCTTACTGTTAAACTCGAAAGCCTGACGTTGGTTTACACGTGGGTTACGGTCGAGGTGGAATTTGAAATAGTTGTCTGGATTGTCGATGGATCGAATCTCATCTTCATCGTTGACAAAGTACCTGGGTAAAATCAGTCCGTGGCTCAACGGGGAAAGATTATGGCTATAATGTACCCGAGGCCCTTGAGATCGGAAGGAAACTCCGCATCCTTGGGCAGACCTGACCAGTGACGGCGAAACATGACGAGATGCAGAGCACTTGCTCAATTTAGAGCGCTGAGCTTTCGGTTGTTGTGGCGCTCTCTACTCAATCTTTTCTAGGTGTATAAGGTTGAGACAGGCTGCGGGTGTGGGAATGCAAGCATACGACGAATGCACAATGTGCTAGCAGCTGCGGCAGCTGTGAATATGGAGATCATATTGCCCGCGCTATTCACCCCACAACCTGTGCAGCTGACTGAATTCAAGCGGCCAGAGTCATCCCACTTCAAGTACTGCCCTTACAGTTACGGTTGAAACGTAGTAAGGCTATATATATATTCTGAATATTGCAAGTCTATGCTCCAACAATGCTAACCAAACATGGTCTGCACGTCCAGTCCTGCAAAAGGTCATTAATAAAGGTTCTCATCATGTACGCTACACCGCCACCCTGACTCGATGAAGCGACATGAGAAATTTCATCCAAAGGCTATCCACCATTTATTCAAATCATCAATCCGATGTGCGAAACTATTTTGAACCGGAATTGTATCGGCTCTTAAATATGCTAAAGCGGCTGCTGGCACCTGGACCGTTCATGCTGGCAAGAGCTTCTTCGAGAGCAGATTGTGTTACGGAATCTGCACTCAGTTAGCGAATGACAGAAAGCAAACACGTTCCATGCTCAAGAAGATAGCATACCATCCAAATCACTGTAGCTGCTGCCCATGCTCGGTGTGCCCTCGCTGCCTTCACGGGAAATAGCTTTACCTTTGCCGCTAGGGCTCCGTCCTGCTGGCTCCGTAGTCCTTGTTGGCGATAGAGGTCCTGGAATCCCAGGATTTCGAGATTTGTTTTTCCGCACGGCAACAGGGGAGCCGGTCCAAGAATCATCCGAAGTTTGCGATTGGTGGGCCACGTCTACCGCGGAACTTTTATGACTTCGCCGGCGACCAGTCCGTTCATCTCCCTTCAATGTGGATGCCATGTCCTGTCCTGTCTGGTCAGAGGCAGCCTGAAATGGCTGAAACGCCGGCTCAGATTCGTCATCACCGTCATCTTGGTATGCCGACCCGGTTTCTTGCTGCTGGAACCGTGGTGGCCGGCGGATAATGCGAGACTGTGCCGGGCTAGATTCGCCTGATTCGTCCGATGACGAGCTGGACTCGGCGGGACCAGGAGAAACTACTTCGTCGGGATGACGATCTGTTTGAGTATCGGGGGACTTTGGTATTGGAAGTGACGACAACCTCTTTCGGCCTCCCTGATCAGCTGTTCTCGTAGGGAATGAGATTTCGTGGCGAGATGACCCGGGGGCATCCTTTAAAATTGTAGTGTTGGCTGATACGTCGCGGCTTATATTGGGCCGCACTGGTATTGGAATCGGTGTTCCACTTGTGCTTGTGTCTTGTGGTGACGCAAACGTATCTCGCCTTCCTGAAAGAGCAGAGGCATTTCGCTGGTGAGGCCCGGTGGGAGTGGGCTCGGCGCCCGGCACCGGCGATGGCGCTGCTGAACCTCTCGCCGCTGCTGTAGCCTTTCGCACCTGTGCTCGAACTTGAGATGCATGTCGCTCAGTGAGGTATGCGACTTGCTGCAAGAGAAAATCGACGGGTGCGCCGAACCGCTGGGCACTGTGACATGGTTAGCTCACGTTCTCAGATGGTGGTGGCGGCGGCGGTGGTTGCCGCGATGGACTTGGCAGCATACATCTTGCTCCCTGTTCAATCATATTAGAAATCAGTTCTTGGAGTAAAAAGGCAAATTATAGGGCCATGGGCGTACAGTCTATTTCTTTTTGTGCTGCGCCTGACAGGATTTTCCACAGATCCTCATCTTTGGATGAATCCCAATTCACCTGGAGCACGGATCAGCGGATGTCATCACGCAGAGGGGTCCGTCCATCGACGTTGGGCGAGTCTGCACTTACGAGAGGAGGGTCGACAAAATCCCCTCGCGGGATAGGCACCCTTACATACACCGTATAGTTTGGCTGGGTCATGTTGACTGATGTGCCCGACCAACATTGCTCGAACACCAGGTGATCGCTTCGTAAGATCGAAGAAGAAGAGCGGCCCTCGTCGTCGGAGCTCATCGTGGGGACCTGGGTACATGGGGCAAGGCAGCCAGGGTATGAGGGTCCAAAGCTTATCGATAACCGTACAGAGGCCGAATGGCACTCTCGACGGCTGCATTAGCGTGCGGATCCGGCCCCGGCAGCCGCCAACCTTAGAAGATCGAGGCACGGCTAGCGTTCCTCCTTGCAGTGGGATCAATGGGAACAATCAATTCTTTGCCGTCGGGCAAATAAATGGCCGTGATGCAAACAAAGGGAAGAGTGACGACCAAGTTGGCAACCGAGAAATCACACTCGTATCTACGGAGTAAACAATCGACGAACAGAAACGACAAATGGAGCCGCCATGTCCAATATTTGCATATCTGCACGCTGATAAGGCAGTCATTCAATCATCTTCATCGGCTCTTACAAGCCACTGCCAAGCCAAAAGGCCACAACATACAATCTCCAGACAGCCGAATATGCTTGGATCCGAGGCAGGGTATGAGTTATTTTGAACTGCTGTGAGCGTGCCGGGGCCACCACGACCAAGAGCGTACTGTAGGTCCGCCCTGAATATCGGTGCTATAGACAAATGCCCAGCTATAATAAGCTCTCCCTTATACCTCATGTTTCCTCGCGCTGCTTGTGTTTTTACAAACCGCCATCTTTGAATATCCCGACAACATCCCCTCGGTCGAGCTCGAATTCGATTTACCTCGAAGAGAAATGGCTTCCAAGGCCGCATCTACCCGGCCAAGATCCGCACAGTCGTGGCTCCCCTAACCACGCTCTTCCACCCACCGGCCCAACGCAACCAATGCCCTGTCATCGGAGCAGCGACCGATCCCGCGGCAAAGCAGTATTCCGAACTCTGCGCCTCGTTCAATTTTGTAGCTTGTCCGTCACTGCCGCCACCCGCTTGCTTCCCTCACGCTACCAACCACCCCGACATTGCCGGCCCGGGGCACTTCTACTTCTCTGGCATAACTAGCGTGTCCGACTTGATAGAGCACAGCAGTCAACGCGGCGCAGCTGCGGGAGCGTAGCTCCAAGCCTGATCAATCGTGTGGATGCTGGCAAGTTGCTAGCCGAGGAAACAGCCGTGGTTTTCTGCCCAGAGTGGGTGAGACGCGGTGATTCGTGAAAAAAAAGCTGCTGGCGGACCTAGTAACTGACGATGTAGCAACAATCGCGAAGGATTCACATATTTTGCTGCACTGGATGACGTTGAACTCGGGTTTACACAAAGGATGTGATAACGAACCCAGCATCTCTTTTCAGCTGTTTGAAAGAATCGGCTCTGCAAGTGACGAAGGACCAACATTGGCAAGTCCACGTTGGTTACTTACTACCAGGTTGGTTCGCGAGGATTGTCTTTCAGCAAAACTACCACAATGGGGTTTCCGAGTGTTGAGATGCCCGCATCGACTATAAAAGCAAACCAGAGGCCAGCAGATTTGACCTCCGCGGCAGAGGTCTTATCCACGATGGCACATGCCTCTGAACCTACCAGCCTCGGCCAGTCATGGCACAAGCGACCACGACTTCAGCGTCAACAATGTTACGCAGAGATGTCATCTCAGCAGTATTTTTCGGTCCCTTTATTTGTATATTCACTTGGGTTATACGACGCTGTTACGCTAGCCGACTCAGGTAATTCGTCTTGTGCTAGAGAGACATTTCAAGATACTAGACAGGACGTGATGGCCGTGTCACATGATGTTTATTGTGTGTAGATTGACGCATACATGCGATAAGACCCTTTCCAATATGGTGTCTCAGTTATCATCCTGTATATATCGGAGTCCATCATCCATAATTGTAAATCACTTTTTTGTATCACAAAGTACACCAGCTACAGGGAGATGCCGCCCACTCCATTTATCTTCAGTCCTAGTAAAACCTGCTTTGTCTCTGATCTCCTTGTCCTTTTTGGCGTCCCATCAAGTCGTTTCCTCAAGTTCCAGACTGTCGAGTCACTCCCCAAATGATCAGTGTATTTGCTGAATAATGCAGAAAATTCGCTATTGCTCTCTTCGCAAAGAATCCACAGCCTCTTCCCAGCCAACGACGCGGCCATCCATAAAATACACATCTTGATGCCAGGACCACCGTTGAATACCCCGCAACCCCATAACCCAGTTGATACAACGTTGTTTGGGTCCAAATCTTCAGGCTTCGAATCCGGTAGCATTCTGTCACTTGTTGATATCGTCAATTTCAAGGGCGTCCATGAAGATCATGTGCCCCACTTTACGGGACGAAGGCTCTAGGACAGACCATGCCAATGTCACGACGTTGCCGATCATGCGGAACGCTGGCCTTGCGCGATTGATGCAGAGAACTTGGTTTGAACTAAGAGTTGGGGTAACAAGAACTGCAGGATATGCTTCCGAGCAGTTGCCAACGTACAGTTCTCTTTGGGTGGTTGATTAGCCAAAGCCGACATTTCTGTAGGCAGACACGACAACTACTCCGTTTGGACCTTGATAGTTCAACTCTCGTTGCCCCGTGCTGTACCATGGTAGATTCGATACGCCGGCCATGGCTAAGAGAATATCGTCATTTTCTTTCGAAGCGGCCGGCATCGCGTCGTGCGGAGCGTGCATGAAGTATTTCACCGAGTCTTCCGAGGACGCGGACGACGCGACAATCATCGAGGCTCTAAAAGTACGTAAATAGTGCTAGAAGATACAGTTCTGCAGCTTGTATATGCTGCTGCGTCGAATCATATCAAATGCTAAAATCGAAATAGTCATCTCGCCATGATGGAGGAGCAAACGTGCGCAAGAATTGATGTACGACTAAGCATGCTACGTCCTGCCGTGAGAACTGGAAGCAAGACCCAGATTTCAAAACGTCAATCCTACCCGCTAGAAAGAGTTTTGGCATGTCCAAGGCAGATTGGGCAATACGCGGCCACAGCGTAATAAAGCTGCGAGCACTTCGTCTCTTCATTGCTGTCTTCAATGTGCCATAATCACCAGCAATACGAGATGAGCCTCGGATACAATTGGCAACGGTATCCAGAATGTCAATCATATCAGCTGAAGAATTTACCCGGGTCGACAAAGTATTTTCAAGAAGTTGCCAGAACAGCACAAGGCCATGGCTGCCTTCGGCATCAACAAGGATGCTAAACGGTCGAGACACCGTACCCGGCTGGAACTCAGCAGTATGGACGCCCACGAGCCTTATCCCATAATGTAAGCCGACGAAACTTTGGAACGACAAGGTTTGAATTGATTCCTCCCTCTCCTTAACAAATTTGACGTAATAAGTTGAAGTTCGATCTGGGTTTGTTGAAGTTGAGTCCGTCGGCGACGATCGTAAATCGTGGCGGATCTGTGGTAGGACTCGGAGCTAGGCTGATTATGCCCAGGGCATGTCACCAACGACCCTAATAGTTTCGATTGCAGCGAAATAGACGGAGAACATTTGTTTTATGTCGCATTTTCCTTCTCACACAATAAGAAAATTCATTTCAGGATCCTTCAGCGTCTGGACCCAGCTCTTCGTCCCCTTGCCCTGATTGTCCAGGCCCCAGATAACCTGCAGGGTTTCCATGGCAGTGTATAAAAAGCCCCAAGGACAAGATACCACAAGTCTTTGCAACCTATCCATAACCCATTCTCTTCTAGCTCGACCGTGGGCCTCTGCTCCTGCAATGAAAGTCGGCCAGGTAGTCGCCTTGAAGTTTGGATCTTCGTCCGGAATACTGGATAAATGCTTGAAGATGTCGCGGCTTAATTGCTCGGCTACCTCATCGTGATTGGTCATCCGGCTCAATGACGGAATCGCCTGCAAAATGTACAGACAAGCAGCCAGGCGGTGTGCTGAACCTGCGTGAATCCTGCTTTGAATAGGAGCGTCTTGCAGGTACGAAATGTTGCGAACGTCGCTGGCCCAGGCGTTGATGTCAAATGACAGGGCTTCCTGAATGAGAGCTAGACCTGTTGCGCTGATTTCTTCCTCTGAGGCAACACCAGCAGACACGTTAGACAGTTGGGAAGCTGAATGCAGGATGCTGAGAATCTCAGGTGGACAGCATAGGTAACTGTTGGCTGCTGCTCGTTGTAGGATGGAAGGAATCTGTGCTGGCTGGAAGTAGGACTGTGTATCGAACGAGGCGGCTGGCATAAAAGCGGATGCAAGTATGAAGTATCTGTCCACCATGTCAGCTGAATTTTTCAGTAACCGTCGCCTGGTGTTCTGAGTTGAACCTACATGAAACAGTCGGACAACATGTAATCTCGTAGTGCCGAGTCCGCCACCATCGTCGGCTGCAGTGAAGACATGATCCGACCAGCTCCTTCGAGATGGGCCTTCCAACCATGCTTCCCAGATTCAATCAACTCAACATTTATAAAGAATAGAGCCGCAGCAAGAACCACATCACCGCCGGTTGTGTCGATGTTTTCAACTGCATCACGCATCAGGGTCAAGGCTTTGGACTTGGCTATCAAAGCATCCTGCGATGCGCGACGAGAAGCTTGCTCAATGGTAAAAGTCAGGCTGTCATCCAATTCCTTCAGGCCATAAGCCAAGGGGGCCCGAACCATGTTCGACATGTGTGCCGCCGAGGCAGCTACGATGATGTGCCGCAGAAGCGGGTGAGCACTAGTCAGTGCAAGTAGTCCCCGAAAAGGGTTCCTATCAGGAAGATCATGAGATACTAGATCTTTGCAAACGCGTGCGGTGACTATTACCGGTGGTTAGAAGCAAATACGAAATCAGGAACTAGAGAATTGAGGGCAATATATGTCAACAACTTACAGTATGAGAGGTAGTGCCGGTGTGAATACTGCATATCTTGATACAACGGGTCTGCCAAGGCCCACGGACTACTGATGGAGATATCCGACGACGCTGATCGCGGTACAAGCTGCCAATCTCCATCTCCTTGCACTGATTCACCCAACTCCTCTTCGCTACTATTTCTAGGTGTAGTTTCTTTTGATAGTGGCAAAAACTCCAACTTTGACTGCCCCATGGGGAAATACTGGGATGTCTCAACCGGGGGCACAGCGGCACCATTTGGCGCACTCGACGTCCTACCTGCAAGCTTGCCCCGGCTAGCTATAGCTCCTGTCCAGCGAAACAATTTCCCATACCCAAGACACTCCTTTCCGGCGTTGACGCATTTGAGGCAGTGTGGGTAAGAGCGGTCACATCTGAGCCGTTGGCGACGACAGTTGTGGCAGGGTTTGGTTGGCGGATCGAGAGAGCTCATCTTTCTGAGCGGGTTTGACGACACAGTTCTGGATTCGGTGATGTTCTAGGAGACTTGAGCCTGACGGCCCAGCTGTACTGCATACATAATATGCACACAATAATGGGTATTTGCAGGGCAAGAGAGACGACCGTTCTGCGTAACTTCAATTGAACCGATAGATCATGGACACGAATGAACGGGTTTGGCGGACTTGGAAGGCAGCAAACAGGCATTTAGCGCTAGGCCCAAACAGGCAGCCAAGACGCAATCTTTACATGCGGCACTCATCAAGAGATCTCATCCTATCGCAGCGACCATGGCACTTCTCTGAATTTTCCCTCGTGTGAAGGTGAGCGCTAAGCCCATTCACTTATATATTTTACTTGCCGGAGTAAGTTTTACTACTTTTTATTTTATACTTATTCACGCAGGAAATAGCTTCTTTGTGGTTTTTATCCTATTGGCTTCACCAACAAGTAGTGCCGGCTATAACCTGCCGGAGAACATCAGACTAGCTGTAAGATAATAATTAGTATTCTCACATGCCTTTTTGTTTGGGGCATCTTTTGGTTTCTCCTATCCAGACAATCCGACCAAAAGAGAACTCCGCATCTCACAGGCCGGTGCCTCGGCGCAGCCATTGTATGTCAAAGACAGTCTTACCTTCACCCCTCATATAATCTGTAAATATTCATAGCAGGCAACTGTATTTCGTGTGACTTGGCCTGCAATATTGTGAGCATGATATTGTTGTCGTTCGCATCCCGCCACGTGGGATAATATCAACCAGGCGACTGTTCTAGATCCACAATACCCAGTGATCTCGTGTGCGCGCAGTGGAAAAATCAAGAGGGTGCAGGTGATGAAAGTACGGACTTAGCTCAAAGCAAAGAACCTCTCAAATTATCTAATATGCCGTCTATTTCTCTCCGATGATCAGATTAGCCAAATCGTAAGCCCATAATATTCTCGTATACCAACCAGCTTTACACAACGAAACGGGCAGTATACATAGACCAAATGATCTAGATGAGAACCTCGTCGAAATTGGACCAAGAACATAGCGTTACAAATAGCGCCATCGTAGAAATCGCTGAGAAAGTGACAATGCCCAGTTTCAAAAGGACTTCGACGTGCCTTAGCTGCCGTGTTGGAAGTGCTGTCAGTGGGTGTTTACACGCAACAACAGCCCTAATGGACCGCCTTTTGAGGTAAGGGTAGTTCCTGGGGGCTTGTTTTGTTCAGCCAGCACATGGCCCCATATCATTATTATTCTGCCCCGCCTATACGAGACTTTCAAGCAATTTAATCCAGATAGCTGCCGATACCACCGCGAACGGCCAGTCACCTGCGTGGACATGTTGAGATACAAAGTCTTTGGACAACACCGAGATACTTTCTTCGCTTTGCAGTTTCACTCATATTTCGGCCACCCTCGTGATTATTGATGCGGGCAGTCGATCAGGCGGGTTCCCTCGTTGTTCACAATATATCGTATCCACAAGACCATTTCCATAGTCCGACAGTTTCGACTTCGAAAAAGACGGCATCGCAATCCCAGAAAGTGCCGAAACAATGTTCCGTTTTCCAAGTTAATGCCCAGCTGTAAGACAATACCACAGCCCCATATCGAAGAATGCACCAATCATTTGGGTTGTCGACAAGGGCTCGTCGTCTTGTCAAAGTTTGGCTCGGTCTCAGTTCCCCCCACAAGGCGTAAACAACACTGGTAATGGTTCCTCTCTCCCGGAGTTCGGGCTGCGCACAAGCCTTTTTTTCTTTTTTTTTTTTCTCCAATCGCTTCGCACGTCAAATGATAGAACAGGGACCGTGTCAAGACAGCATTAGCATGCGGGAACCAAAGCTTATGCATGACGCCACCGTTGTCACACTCGATGTTAGCATAAACCTTGCATCAGAAGATTCAATTGTAAGTAATTCTTTTTAGCAGCTTCATCAAGTATAATGGGCATTTGCCCATGTGATATCTCGATGCTGCAGTCGCGAAAAGCCACCCACCCGCTTGCTCCCTGAGCCCCTTGTCCTTGCCGCCGCCCAACTTGTAGGTCTGCTGGTAGGTGTGTCTGTATACGGAATACTCTCTGTACAATAGCATGCTAACGTGGCTAAATAGCGAACATGGAGGGGCGTGCAGGTGCGGTCCACCCATGGAGTTCTGGCAGAGATTCGATGGTTCATGTTCATTCCACATCAAGCGGTTGGTAGGAAGTGGAGCACATGGGGGCGTAATCCTGTGGGGGTAGAGGCAACGTCGTAGTTATGTACAATGCACATGCTACTTACAGTACTACGGTACATTCGACACGATACGCACACACGATGCGTACACTCTGTCTTGCGTTGATGACGATCCAAGCCAACGAGATCCACTTCAACACCCATATGTGTTGTCCTAGTAAGGCAAGCAAGAGGTATATGTCGAGTTGAATGGAAATCTATGATAGCCTTTACATCACGAACATCTAATGTCATTTGCATTGACGGCATGCGATCATGAAAAAGAGGGCGCTCCTTGGCTTGCGCGAAGTAGTGAGGAAGAGCGCAAGAACACTCCGAGAACACAGCTCGACTCTAAGCATCACGAAGGATTCGTAAACATTGACATGGCCTTCTCTGGCAATTTCATAAGCATGCTACTTTTCCGTACCTAAACCGACATGCATGGTCAGTCAGTATTACGGCACGTTGCTTTAGGCTGGGTCCTCTCAGGGTAGTGTAAGCTGTGAGCATGTCTATGCCCGAAATTGAGGATCGTCCGAGCCGCCGCAAATCTTCAGGTGGCGCCGCAACGCAGGGCATTGTGTGAGTGGTATTTCGTTCCTTGCTGCCTTACTCACACCTCGTGGGCTGCTGGCCAATTTGTTGGGTGGCCAACGCTTATGCATGTGTGCAGGTCCAGAAAGGGTTTTTCTACTGTCATGCTTCCGTACATTGAAAGGTGTCGTCCCTCAGGTCTGCTCCTCGATTCAAGTTGGTAAAGATGTGATACTATTCTAATTTGCCGCTCATCAAATGGGCCTGCAGCTTATTATCCTGGGGCTCAAGGCTGTCTGATTATCGGTCTTGCAAGCTCCTTGCTGTCTATCAGTTGCTGTTAACAAGAAACTCTCAGTATGTGGTCCGCCTCCGCTGTCATATGCGAAACCACAAGATGAATTGGCATGGTGAACGGAGTGGTCCAGAACAGCGAATTCTGGTCACATCACTGCCGGTGTCACACTCCGAGAAGGGAGACACCCCCTTTCAGTAATGCAACGAAGCCAACAGATCAGCCACAGATGCATTTAATAAGAGTATGGAGGATCCTTGCCCAAGTAGAACAGGACGGGATGTCTCTCAGGAAGATCTCGGCCTTGGTTTGCCACTTCTCTGCCAAGCTCCGTGCCCACGATACGAATTATATTACCGCCATAGCGACTGCTGGATTTTAGCCTGTTGTACTCTGTAGGGAAGCTGCAGTTTCTCACAGCATCTGCGCATAGGCCCAAGTTATCCTCGACCAGCATTGTACGCAGGTCATTCATTATCAGCTCGAAAGTTGCAGACTGCAGTCTGGCAACCGGAATGCTATTGAAGACCGAGAAGTTCGGACCTGTCAGCCCAATCCTAGCATGCCCAGGTTGGTGGGTGGCTAGTTTCAAGCCATCTGAATCGCGACTGGTTCTAGGACGTGGTCTGTTCCAGGGAAACAGCAAGTCGTAGGTGTACGATGCAATCCGTCTAAAGAGCAGCCTGCGACTCAATGGAGAGGACGGCGCCTTGGTAACTATGTGGAACCATTATTACTACGTGCTATAGCACTTTGGAGGAGGGTGCAACAGACGATGTTGGTGGCTGTGGGTTATTAAGTAACTGGCAAGTTTCGTGACTTCGATCCAACAAACCTGTTGCACGGCCCGGATAAACATACAATAGAAGATGGAGAGCGGGACGTGACAAGGAACTAGGTACGGCAGCTCTTAAGCCAGTGGCGATCGGTGTATTGCCAGGTTCCGTGCATGTATGTGTAAAAGTAGGTTGTAAATATATTATCCGAACGTTGTTGTACATATGTACTTGGACGATCGCGGCCGATTACTGCAAAGTCGATCTCGAGTCACTCCCACTGCGGGCCAATCGTCTCAATCTGTTGGTCTGTGGTCCTGTTGGTTGCCCTCAACATTCTCCAAAAGTCCCGTCCGTAGCCAGTAGGCCAGCTGGAATCGATGGCATGCAGACAAAGACGTGGAAGGGGGGCGGGGGTTCAGTACCAAAACCTGTTGTTCTGTGGGTGGCATCCCTGGCTGCAGCTTTCTTGTGATTGAAGACTGGACCAAACAAATGGCAGACAGTGCGATGCCCGGCGGGGCTCCTATAGCCGTATGTACAATATTGATGCATGCACGGAGTATTTCTCCAAGAGTGCACATAGGAGTTTTTGTCATGTCCTAGCCCAATGCATATTTTGTGTAGGCGAACGTCTGGGTCTGGCAGCATACGGCATTGTGCAGTACCGGGGACGCGAACTCAATACAAGACGTGCAGAGGCCTCTCTTTATCGCAATATTGTAGGCATTTGCGCACTTGACTCTTCGGAGTCGTCCATCCGCGGCACAGATTGAAGACTGGCAACCTGAGCGAAACAGATGGCTGAATATTCCGGATTCTGGGACTGTGGAGGTTCTGGGAGGGCAGGGGAGGGCAGGGGGGCACGCATGCACGTTTGCTTCACGGGCGACCCTCCTTGCCATCCGGGAAACCCTCCGGGAAACCGCTCGGGAAGCTGCTAGGGAAGCTGCTAGGGACAGGGTATTCGTCGGAGGCTTGTGAATTGTGTTGTACAAATTGTAAGTCCGTTGTCCGTAGTCCGTACCCCGTGGCATTATCTAAGGACGAAGGACCATGTCATCCGTGACTTCCCCAAATGCAATATCAATAAACGAGCCAAATGCCGCTAACATGGGCAACTAAAAGGCAGGGAAGGAGGGCCCAGCAGTGAGTGACAGGGCTGTGTCGGTGCTAGCTCTCCACCCGTCGCGTGGATTTACATGGTAGACCCATGCCCTGATCAACACTTGGCGCAGGCTAAATGGAAGCGAGCCGGGAGAAGGAGACGGGCTCCGTCATATTGTTGAGCTAGTTTTGACGTGATGTACTTAGGTGCTCCGTTCGTACGTACATACAATACGGAGCTCTTTGCTCTTGTCCCTCGGCTGCCGCTCCTCCAAAAACAAATTTAACCGAGCAGGCTAATTTATTGGCATCTGATTCCGTGTCGTATTAGCATGACGGAGTACGGAGTACAATATGTGCAATTTGGGTCTATGAGCGAGGAGAATGCCCAGATTTTCTGTCACTTCCCAGCATCCTTGTCATCTGCCGGTGATGGTCAATTTCTGGCTAGCTTACGTTAGGTTTGAGGTCGGAAATATTGTACAATAGTAATGTAGGAGGGTGGCAAGGTGGGAAAGCTCGCGCCACCAACCAACAAACCAACAAACCATTGCGGTGACAGCCACTTCATTAGCGCCGCATGTAAGTCACACAAGACAGCACCTGTGTGCTGTGTATTTTTATTGCAAGGAACTCAATCGGAGTCAAGTAGCTTGCAAGCGCCGTCTCAGGGCCTGGCTTGTTCATCCACAAGCAGCAGCCCTACAATGCAGCATGTACGTGACCGAGTTTCAATATCAACGGGAAAGGACTTTTTTTTTTTTTGGGCCACATTAGCGTCCCAGGTTTGCTTAGAGCCAATCGCCAAAAAACGCTTTCCGTTTCTGGAGCCCTATTAACGGGCGCAATATGGGCCTGGGGTTGCTCGACGGGTAAGACCATCAAGGGTCAAGTTGAGGGACGCCAACCGGCGAAAGCCGGTGGATCCCAAGTAATATTCAGGCCGACGTTTGTTTCCAGAAGTACCGGCAAATCGAGAAGTTGCTTCCCGCAGCGATGAATGCTGCAAGCCAGGATCTATGACCGGAAAGGATGAACAAAGAAGTGCCTAGCTTTTACCTTCCGCGCAACCCGAGTTTCCTGACAGAGACTGGATCCGACCAAAATTACATCTACCTCACCAGCTAGGCGGGACTATGATGTGCACTAAACTCGGAAATTTGTCTATGGACTGAAATGCCAAGTCAAGAGGTTGCCTTCCCCAATGGCGCCTTGTAATGCCTGACCGGCACATTTGCACAGATGCACACTCCACGATGGTGCCATTTTACACAGGTAATCCAAGACTTTTGGCGAGTGACTTACTCAATTGTTTTCTGTCATACGTTTGCAGCTTTCATAAAAAAAGTGAAAACTGGATGGCCGTAAAATGTCAATTTAGCGTAGAACTTAATACAATATACAATGCACTATTTGTTATAACGTCCATAACTACTTAATTATCCTTATTATGGGACGCCTGCGCAACAAGACACCATTAAGCATGACTGTCGGGCGGTGTTGATAGCCATCTTAAACGAGCAACATGGCCCTGCCCCACAGGACTCCCTTTTCGTTCTAAAACTAAAAAGACTAAAAAAATCCTGCTTACACAATAATTATGCGGCCATGCTCCTTCATTTTCCCTGGCGACGACACATGAATGTCAGCGAATTATTCCTTCAGGATGTGGAGCCAATCATGCGGGCAGCGAACGAAGCGTCTAAATGATAAAAGACGAAAACTTAATAACACATGCATGCTCTGCATGCTCTGTATCCCCGCGCAATACGTCTATCAACTGGCTCACCGACTAGAAGGCGCCCAGTGCTCCTTCTCCAAGGGCAAGGCTGATGCTCTCATGCCTTGCAAGAGCTGTCGTGGCGTCATAGCACATTTAGGCTCGGTGGGAAGATCATTTTTAGCCTCGCAGTACCACTTCGAGCACCACTTCGAGCGCCACTGAGTCCGCCAGCAATCCAGCATTCAACCATTCAAGCTATTATTTTACCCTGGTCACCTGGCCTTCCGACTTTCTACCACACCCTTCTGGAAGTCACCCTTGCACTCCACAGTGGCAGAACGAGCGGGTAGGGATTTGGGCCAATCGCGAAGCCCTTTTTTTGCCCCTACTTCAAGCAACTCCAACCACCTAGACAGCACGGCGGCCCGATGCCATATCCTCCCCCTCAATAATTAAGTCGAGTGCTGAAGTCTGGTTGCGCATAATCAAAATTCGGCACCGTGCCCCAACCCACTGACTCTAAATTATACTACGTAGCATGCCCGTCTTCAACGCATCGACACCGACGTTCTCCCCAATGTCTCATTCTTGTCCTCCGACCTCCGCACAGCAATCATCCATGTCTCAATGGTCATATTGCTTCGAGGCCGCCAAATCGAGGTTATTGTCGAGGACGAGAATGCGGCCGCTATAACTAATGAGACAGCGCTATCCAATCGCGCATGATGGCGGTCGGTTTCCGGGTCGCCTATATCCCGGCAGGGCTGGAGCAGAGTGCAGAAAATGATACCGGCAGATGGTAGCCGTTCTAAGCACAGACCTGCGGACGCACACGTACCAACGGAGGACACAATTCAATAGGCTCCAGTTTGGGGTAGAGGTATTGGCCGACAGTGTCTACTCCAACACCACGACGTCGACTATTGCATGCAAGAGCCACACTGCTCGGACTCGAAATGGTGGCACATCTATCCATCTATCGTTGCCATGCATGGAGATGAAAAGTTATACCCTCTGAAATACTCCGTACAACCTAGAGGTTCGCTTACATCCATGATCTGGAAGTATGAGAAAGCCTCTCACACTAAACGGCTCGGGGCGTGCTTCACCGAACGTCCACCCCCCGCCAGTAATACATGTAAGCACAAGCTAGGCTATCTCGCGAGAGGAAATGGAACAAAAAAAGATCACTTCTTCCTTTCTAAAGGTAAAGGATCTGATGAAGAAACCTCGGGTAGGAGTTAAATAAATTCAGACCGGATAACTATATAGTCGTTGCAAGACCATCCAAATTTTCATCAGCTGGTGCCAATACTGAAGAGTGCCAATCAGCTTCCGTTACGACAGTCTACGGTTCTGCACGTCGTTCTGCACGGAGGTGATTCAGCAAAATACATTCGTCAGATTGCTGGCTACATTAGGGCAGGCGAATGCCGCTTGGTAGGGGTGTGTCAGTGGCTTGTGGGAAGGTTGTGTAATCGTCCTCGCCTAACAAGGGGGGAAGCTGTCTTCTCAGAGATCTGCGAAGTACGACTTGGAGAGTACCGCGACCGAATTATTGTTGGTCTATAGATAATTTCGGCGCGAAGGCTTTTTTCTTGGCGATGGCTTTTTTTTTTTTTTTAATTGTTCTCGCTAGCCAAAGTCCGCAAGACGGCGTTTTCCCCCGAATTAGTTGGTGGCTTGGAGACGGAACGACTACGGGGACAGTCCACGCGGCGACAGGGTGCTGTGAGGCCAAAGGCGGGTGGCTGACATCGCCCACATCGTCACCTTTAACGATTGCTGGACGGACGCGAGTCCTCGCGGGCAGTAGTGTATTCTCACGTTTCTCCGCATCGGACGGCCACACATACGGAGAAGCGGTTCTTGAATCTTGGCTTGCTGTTCATGATAGAACTCCCATTGCATGATAATACAAGGTCAAGCTTTCTCAACAATGATAAACGATAAACCCAGCTAGGAGCAGGTAGGTGAGTGAAATGTGAATGTGGAACCTCGGATTGTAACAACTCAAATCCAACGCCTTCTCGCAAGTGGTAGGGATGAACGCCAACCCCACCTGGCCAGAATCTAAGCTGATACATCAAGATGTCACTGGTTTCGCAGCACAACTGGATATTAAGCACGGAGGCGCGGGCTCTTCTCTTAGTGTCTACAAGGGGATTAAGTATTTGTGAAATTCTACGGGTGCACGGGGATCTCGATTCTGCTCTCGGTTATTCTGTCGACCGCCGCTGATTGACTGTCAGATGGCATCCGGAGCCAAGCAGTCGGATTTTGCCTCGTACTCTATTTCACAGCGTATGTATGGGGCGCCCGAAACACTCCCGCGATCCAGCCAATGTCTTGAGACCATCAATGCAACTCTGTCGTTGGGCGCGGCGAACGAAACGAACCAGACCAAGCATAAGTCGCAGCGGCACCGAAGGACCACAAAACTAGCTCGTCAATCAGACAGCAGGGCGTGTTTGAGGCAAATCATGGCCGGCATAAGATCAGCTTGACCATCCGGTCGCACAGGGCATTGATCCAAGGCCCCCTCAGGGTTGGAGATCGTCTCGACCATGTCCTAACTATGAGGGGGGGGATGTGTCGGGAGGGGCAGTCCAGCTGTCTTGTCGACGGATTCGAGCCAGCCCGCGAGTGCAGACATGATAATGAGATGATTCACGTGCTGCGTCCATTATGCAGGCCAGGTAGAGCAATACTAGTATGACGATGCCAAGATGATGACAATACACGGCCATGTGAAAAAGGCTTCGTTACAGACATTGTCGCATCTCGATACTTGGTTCTGCAATACTCCAATACTCCGTACTAGCTCTTTTGACGCAATATTCAAAGACATGCGGAAAGCTACCGCTCCATTGCAAGCACAGCATGGTCAGCTACCGCATCCCAACAGGAAGAGGAACAGCAAACGAAAGCCTCTGGCCACTAGTTCCATTGGCGGCGCCAGTGTTGGGCAGGGTGGGATGGATTGACGCGGCTACAACTGCAATCGGGGGCTACATGCTATGTACAGCAATGCATGCAGAGATCATGTTGTAGCATTTGATCTCTTCTCAGCGGAGAGTCTGAGTCTGAAGTCTCCAGCCAAACGTGCCAGCTAGCCAGTCATTCTGTCTGTCAATCAATCGGTCAGCCAGCCCAACCAACCAACGCGCGGAGTAGATACCGGGAATTACGGTGCAGCGGCTTGAGTACTGTTCTTGGGGATGATCACATCCGCACCAGGCCCAGCCAAGCACATTCAGTTCATCGCCGCAGCTAGTTATTATGGCTAGAGAGCGGGAGGATGGGCCAGCGGCGGCTCCATGTCCACGCCATGCCACGCCATGCCCCAAAGACAGGGAACAAGGGTGGTCGGGCACAGGCCTCGAGTTTTCCACACATGCATTAACCCTATCCACTTTCACCGTTTGACCCTCAATGACATTCAATGGGGCCGTTGGCCGGCGCAGGCGTGCGGGTTAGCAGGTGCAGCGCCAGCTCCAGTTGCTACGGAGCTCGCATGGAGAGCGCGTGCGTGTGTACGGAGTGCTGCCACAACTAGCTAGCACTGGCACGGAGTACCAGAACAACCAGCCTCGCACTGCTGATGTAAAATTGTTCAGCATAGCACAGCACAACATAGCACAACATGGCACAATGCAGCACTTATCACCGCCCGCGGCTCCCTTCCGTTCCCTGAACCAGACAGACTCCGATGGGAGGGTGAGGAAACATGAGGCTTGACGGCTTTTCCACGCCTCGACCCCCCGTTCAATTGTTCCCCCCACTGTCTCTTCCCGCGGTCTTCATCTTCACACCATGCTTGCCCCGTCTACTTGGGTTGGTTTGAATATCCATACCCCTCCCTATCTCTTCACTCTCACGTTTACAAGTCATGTCATGTCCTCGTTCAGCGTTTATGCTGTTGGCCACCCCCCCTCTCCCCCCCCCCCCCCCCCTTCTTCCCCCTACTCCCCCTACTCCTGCTCTTCCTTCTCCAGTAAGTGAGATGCATGTCACGGTCTTTCGTCCCAGGTTTCCGAAGTGGCTGGCAAATCGTTCCTCATGGCCGACCCCACTGCCAATTTGTGACAGATAGGCCTGCAGACGAGACCCCAGCGACCAGGGATCATTTTGCGGGATATGCTCCCCCCCAGATCTGATTTTACAGCATTACCGATTAAAGCACCCTCCTAGCTAGTTCTTTGTTCGTGTCGTGCGGGACTTGGACGGACTTACAATACTTATACCAGGCCCGCCCCCATCGAGATGTGACACGACGAACACCACGGAGTATACCATCTGAACTACCGATCCCGCCAGAAACCTACACCAAAGGATACATGCCGCATCAAAGTTCAAGAGAAAGATATCTTTCTACTATAGCTGCTACCTACCGAACTCGATTTATACTGCATCCCATCACTCAGCCAAGTGTAGAGAGCGAAAGCCGCTGGTCAGCACCACCTTCATTACTTGATTACCACTTCATCTATCTGCTCGGTGATCCTTGTTTGCGATTTCTTGCCCGCAGGTATTGAGGATCTCTCAAATCAACCTTGGGATAATGGCTGCGTATTCCATGTCCCATCATCAGGCATCGATGCAGAGCGAAAGGTATCGATATGCACCTCAGCCTCCTCCATCTCCACCTCTGGAGGAGGCAAGATGCTCACTGCCTTCCATCTCGAAGCTGCTGGGGCTTGCGGATGCCAGCTCACCAACAAGTATAGCTTCGCCAGACTCTGCGTTTGAGTCTCCATGTGCTGAAGGTACGGACCTTGTATATTTGGTGCCGGGATGTGACGACTTGGTAGAAGCTAACATGTAAACTGATCAATCAGCTCCGTCTGCTCGACGACAAGAAACACCATTTACAAGAAGCGAGAGCCGTCCGAACTCAAGCTATGCCCAACAACAACATCTCCATCAGCCAAAGGCTTTGCCTCCTACTCCTCCCATGGGAGCAGACCTCTTCGAGAGCCCCAACTACTCCATCAACAAGCCCTCCAGACACTTCAGTAATGCATCGTATTTGGGAAGGCGGTTACTGGAAATCACCCCCCCTCCAACAGAGTCCGATATGTGCCGGGTCCAGTTGGCACAACAGCAACAGCAGTCAGTGCCTCGCACGCAGCAGCAGGTTCAAACACCAGTCAATCAGCAATCACTTCCGCTAGGGCCCTTCCCAGCTCAACCCAGTCTCGGCGGTTATTATACATCGGCTCTACCAACGAACACAAATTCTCACCCACAAATATCTAATCTTTACTACCAACAACCTCTGCCGCAAAATTTCCCTCCAATCAATGTACCGGTGACATTTACGCCCGGTTCGAATAGTGGCCCCTGGCAACACCATCACTACCTGAATCCCATCCACGGCGTTTCGTATCCTCAGAACCAGGACCGATATATCTGCCCGACCTGCAACAAGGCGTTCAGTCGACCCAGCAGTCTCCGCATTCATAGCCATTCTCATACTGGAGAGAAACCGTTCAAGTGCCCACATGCCGGCTGCGGAAAGGCATTTAGCGTTCGCAGCAACATGAAACGCCATGAGCGGGGATGCCATAGCTTTAACATTAACGCCGGGCGGTCACATATGCGATAGAGGTCGTGCTACTACAAGCACACTCGCATGGCGTGCAAACGCCATCCACATACGTTACGCCGTATTTTCGTTCTGTTCTGTTTCTCGTCTCCTATTTCTTTGCATTTTCTCATGTTTGTGTTTCGGATTATCTGGAATCATGAATCATATTTGCATGTGCGTCACGAGCTAAAAAAAAATTGGAGTAACTGGGTGCTGCATAAGCGGGTTATATGATATAAAGGACAGGGGGATATACTTCACATTAGCAAGGCGTTTTATGGTCAAATGAAAGAAGGGCAGAAGAGGCCCAGCTGCAACAAGGAGCATGTCCCAGATAGAAGATCTTTGAGACGATTGAAACAATCAAATATGATGAGCCAACACTTATCTGTCTCTGCTAGGAGTACCTTCTTTTGCACCTTGTTTACCTTGCACAAATGACTTTGCCACCATCATGACTGGCGACCTTATACCAGCGTTTGCTGAGGCCAAATACATCGTTTACCTACATGCCATGCTCTCAATGACTTGACTAGTGTCTCTGCATCTCCCAGACTAGCGAGTATCATGCTGAACTACACGACTTGACGCAGAGAAGGGAGGGAGCGCACAGAAACACACACACACACACAAAAAGGGCTACTTACTACGAACTACTACACGGCCCGGGCCCAAAACTTGTCTGAAACGGGTGTCCAGCTCTCGATAGTGACCCCCCTCTTCCATAGAAATTTAAAGAGAAAAGAAGACGAAAAAGAAAACCGTACGTCCCAGTATGACTAAGTACTCTGTCTGGGCCTGCCTGTGTCTCTGTCTGTGTCTCCCTATTGGGCCACAAATCCCCGTGATCCCGGTCGGCGAGGCTGGGTGTCGACGCAAGACATTTTTCGCGGTGTGGAGAATTGAAAATCACTGGAGGGCCGTGGCAGCGATGACTACGGCTACAGCTACAAAATCAACTATCATTACGGATAAAATTGCGGATGCGGATGCGATTGCGGGTGCGAGTGCGGATGCGAATATAGATGCAGATGCAGATGCAGATGCGAAATACAAGCCCCTTTGACCGACTGGCTGGCTGCTGGCTGGGCGGGGACGATGGTAAACTTGAACTGCTGAACTGCGGGCAGGAAGGAAACTTGACTTTGCTGGACTGTGTCCGGTAAGGACTGGACCTACGGAGTGGTTAACGGTACGAGTTGCGCAGATACTGGATCTGTATTGGGATGCGAAGGTATCACAATAATGGTTTGCTGGCCAGCTAGCTATACGCCCCTCCTCCCCTTCCCCTCTTACCGCCCCTACTGCTGCTCCTTGCGGCTCCCCCCGCTCTAAAAAAGTGTTTAGGCTAGACTCATGGGAGCATATGTGTGGCTGTGTGGCTGTGTGTATGTGTGTATGTGTATATGTGTGTGTATGTGAGCATTGCATCCGTGTTGGCATTTGCAATGTCGCTGATATTGGCATTGGTATCACATCGGTATGTGTGGTTACAGTCGCAGTTGCTGTCGTCGCCGTCGTCGCGCAGTCAGTCGTCCCGTAGCGACAGAGCGCGGACGCAAGGACCGGAACGGGGTGTCGTTTACACTGAAGAGTGGAGACAGCCAAGCCCCGGCAAGGACAGAGGGGGGACACGGGGAGGAAGAGCGATTCGTTCGGACGACCAGCGGTCGGGTCGGGGGGGGGGAGGGGAAGGGGGCCCTGAACCCTTGTTCTGGGACCGCACGTCCTCTTCAAAGCGTGTGGTGTGTACTATGTATATATGCACGTACGCATGCACGTACGGTCAAGCCCCAGGCAGGCACGCAGGCCAGGTGTTGTTATCAGTGGTTTAAAGTTTCGTTTTGGTTTTTGGGGAAAGGAGAATATATTATGCTGGATGCCGATCATTCGATTATTGCTAGATCTTGTCCTCAGCCTGAGGTTTATGCAATGCGGCCAGCCCCGTGCAAACTTGTAACCACTAACTGCCGAGGCGGCCGAGTGAGAGAGAGAACGAGAACTGCAGATACAGAGCCGGCTGGCTGGTTGGCGCATTGGACAGAAGATGGCCTGGAGCATTTTGCCTGCCTGCCTGCCTGTTATCTACCTGCCTGCTTACCTACCTGCCTGCTTACCTACCTGCCTGCCTGCCCGCCTGCCTGCCTGCTTGCTTGCATGCTTGCATGTTTGCTTGCTTGCTTGCTTGCTTGCTTGCTTGCTTGTGCAATACTGCAATGCATCTGCATTTGCAGTCGCTGTGCTCTCGGAACGACATGGTGCTTGATTCCGAGGCACCCGTACCCGAGTCGGGTCAAACAGCGCACAAAGCGCAGACAGCGGAGACCCGCGGTAGCTAGTTAAACGGGCAAGTGACAAGGCTGCCGACGGCAACTGCGGTGGGTGGTTATGGCATGTACGTCAGGTGTCTGTCTGGTGTCAAGCAAGGGTCGGAGATAACTCAGAAACTTGGAGCATCGCGTTTGTGTTTGTGCACTAGTAATCACACAGGACAACAATAGCTACTAGTATCAGCCAGGCAGCCCAGGCTCTTTCTTCACCGTTGCTCCGGCCTGTCCCTTGTACAATGCCCTTGTACAATGCCCGGTGCACATGGAGCAGCGCCCCTAACGGCTGTTGTGTCCGGCGTCCCCCACATGATGCGGTCGGTCGCTTCAACGTCTAGCGCACCTGGAGTCCTGGACCTTGATGCTCGCCGATCAAACGTCAAAGCAACCGGGGGTTTTAGGGAAAGACGGGTTTGAGGCTATCCACACAAATGACATGCCGCGAATGATGGGTGTGTCGTTCTCTGCTGCTATCCACCGATGCGGGCGGGTCATGTCAAAAAACCGCGGCCACGAAACAAACCCATCATTGTACTACCGCTGGGTCGTGAGGTCGTGACTCGGGGGCCATGATGGAGATCTCTGCCAGGCCATTTGGGCGGCAAGGAGAGTAAAAGCCACCTCACCCACCTCACCCACTTCGCTGGGAAATCTTGAAAACGGGGAAGGGGAACGGCAAATGCTGGTTGGTGTTGCGTACGGCAGAGGCAGAGGATCTGCCTACATGCCGTATCAGCCCGGAGTACGGCGTAATCCATACCGAGCGCAGTAACTAATTTGTGTCTGTAAACCGTACTTGAATAATAAAAATAATACAAAGTGAGAGAGAGAGAGAGAAAGCCGAGTTGCCACAGGTGGATTTCCAAGGTCACGTCACCTCGTAGGCGCTGGTCGCAGTTTGAAAGCTTCTCTGTTCTCTCTTAGTTAACTAACTAGTTAGTGCCAAAGTGCTTCCAGAAGCATTCCGAGCCCACCAGCCCTGACATGTGCGCGCTCTCGTCTTTTAGGTGGAGCCAAGACAACCAGCCATTCTCCCGTTTAGGCTATAAGTCCTTTTCAGGAATTAATGCCCGAAATCATCATCAAACTACCCAAAGTACGCATGCCTTCTCACCATGCTTAAGTGTCTATTCGGATACTCTCCTCGATAACGAAGCTTGGCCCGAGCAGCGTTGACTGCTTGGCGCTGGCTCAAGAACGTGCCACTGCTCATCTCATGGGGGCGGGCGTGCGGGTCGATCATAGAAGTGGATTCATTTGCTTGTCACCGACGAATCCAAATTTGGAAGCTTTGTGGTCGGAGCACGCACGCCGTCTCTTCGTCTGCCAAGTCTCCCCATCTGCCTCGTTGTCAGGCGCGCACCGGGTAACCTACGTACACAGTTTGCCGCGTGAGCATCAGACCCGCCCAAGAAGAAGTGGAGGAGAAAGTCCATTATTGACGGAACGTAGCATCATGACGCAGCCGGAAGTGAAACAGAAAGTAAATTGCAAACAGTTATGCTGTGTACTAGAAGACTCGCCCTCTCATCACCTGGCAGTGCTTGCCTTGCACGCGCCAAAGTGCAAGCTGAAGCTGAAGCATTAGTTGATCAGTTAGTTAGCCTTTCAGAATCGGATTTTTCGCTCGCGACTGGGCGACTGGGCTTCATCGTATCCTGAGCATCCGTGCCTTGCGGGCGTGTATCAGAAGATTCGTCTCGCCCTCTGCTTGTGGGCGGTTTTATGTTGCACATCGTGTAACGGAAATAGGCTTTAAACCGGATGATGTCGATGCCCATACCCATGCCCATACAGCATGGCCAACACCAGGCAAACATGCGTGCAGGTCGTCCATCGGGCAATGACAAATTAGGGAATGTATCCATCATTCCATGCATCAAGTCTGCCTTGAGGCTCTTCTGCTGACTGGTTGCTTGTTTGGCTGCGCCGCAGAATGGTGGTTTGAACCGAACCTTAATCAGTCTGTGGGCAGTCGATGGGCTCTCTGAATGTGAAGCAGCAAGACGACGCGACTAACACCTCTTGTTTCAGTGTGTACAAGATGCGGGAGCGCCAGAAAACAAATCCGAATTCATAGTTCTGGCACCAAAATGACAAATCCTGTAGTTTTGCAATTTTCCGATTCTGCTGTTGCACGTACCACAGTCCCCTGGCTGGGCGGCTCAATGGTGACGCGGCAAGTGAGTGACCAAGTTCTCCAGGAGATGGTGTTTCATCTTATCCGATGTTCATGCAGCGATCTAAGATCTAGGCCGCATAATATTGCACCTCAGTCTCGTGCCCCGTGTACAGCGTTTCATGCCAATCGGAGCGTCATGCGAGACTGTGGCCTCAAAAAGAGTTGAACTCACAGAGCCAGATCTGTTGAGTACCCCAGTAGCGATTAAACACTCCACATCCTTGCCGTCAATCTGTACAGATATGTCATGAATCAGTGTGTAGTCTATTCAAAATTCGAGACCGCTCATGTAGCAAAGCCAGCCAAGCTTGAATGAAACTTAGTTTGCATGGATGCATGATCTTCTCCCCAGCCGCCGTTATGTTTGAGATGAATTTTGCTATGTTGACTAGAGCGATTGGTTCATCGGCTCCGGTGGGATACAACTGCCAAGTTAAGAAGTGTCTGGCTTTCATTCTCAGGCAAATCTCAGGATGGTGCCGGATCAAGTAGATCCCGCTACATGTGAGATATCTAGTGGTCATACCTTGCGAGTATTTTCACACAAGTTGGGCACCAATTGTGTCACCTCAGCTCTCCCCACAGAGTTTGTCCGTCCGACACTGGATCTGCATTAAGGAAAGCTAAGACCGCCAACGTCTGTCTGCCAAAAGGATATTTATGATCGGAGTCATGTGCACTGTAAGTACTTGTCGACAAGAAGACATGCCATCTTGTATAGCTTGGTTTACTTACCACCTGTTGGCAGACATTATTGGTCTATCCATGTTATACTGCCGGATGTCCAAATGTGCTTGCAAAGTCTCACTATTCGCAGACCACAGCAGAGAGTTATATCATCAGCGCATAGCTTGAATAACGCCCAAGCGACACTGCCTATCCATCGGCAGTGCCAGATTTAGCATGTCATGCGCTCAACGACATGATAATGGGCCGACTCTTACACACGCAGAGGACCAACCATCCTACAGATGAAATCCTGTCGAGCTACAGCTTATTGAGCACCGCAATGGGTTAACGTTCTTGATTTAGGTTTGGTCGCATACAAGCGGCAGCTTCCGTCGTCGCTTCGTGCAGAAAGTTGCGCCTGCAAGGCACTCTGCGGTGCACATGCAATGCGCGCTCATCCTGATCAGCGTTGGCCCGGGTGGCCAATGGGGTAATTAAGATGCAATGATGGGCGGCAACACGAGCCATTCTGGATAGAATGGTAGAACACCTAGCCGAGGAACTGTTTGCTCGCTCGTGATCATATCAGCGAGAGTGTGTGTTCCATGTTCCATTCCTCCCCTGCGGAGTCGGAAGCACCACTGTCTTCAAATGTTGTAGACGCTAGCCTCGATGGAGGCGAGATGAAGACGAGATGGAGGTGCGATGCACACCATCTCCAATTCGACTCCCTTGTCTCGTCACAACATTCACATTCCCAGCTTCCTATCACGTCGACAGACCGACAACCACAACGACTGGGACTTTTTTCTTGCTCGGGCGGTCCGTTGGCAGGCCACATAGACCTGATTGATTGATCTGATGATTGTATCAGTGTCACTATCAATGTCACCACCATGGTTCGAGAAGACGCAAACGCGGGAACGATGTGGAGGAGGTGGTATTGGGGGCGCTATATTGGTATTTTGGCCCAGGACGTGGAATGGGGGAGGATGGTACAAACATGATCAGATGAATACCTAGGATAGAGAGAGAGTATGGCACCGTTGGAGCAGTGGCAAAGATGCACAGCACAAGTAAAAATAAAAAGTTAAGGCCAGAAATCGGGCAGAGGTTATGAAGCACGGGCGAAATTCTGTACACCAGCAATCCCAGAAAAGTTTGATGGTGACGGGAGAAGTCAGAATTTGATGCTGGAAACAACTCGGCAGCGACGCGGGCGAGAAATTGTTGCTCGGAGGGTACGATGCACAAGACTTTCGGCAAAATGCATCACGCACCACCATTTCCACTCCGTCCGTCCTGTACCTCAGCGGCAGTATCCCATCTCTGCATGGGACCTGCCTCGCCTCACTTTCTGGTCTCCATGGCGAACGAATGCAGCCATCAGCACTGATTCGCAGGCCTTATGACTGACGCCATCCCCCGTTGGTTCCATGCCTGGACTAGACGGTGCAGAATCTAACACTCTAGGTACGGAGTACGGAGCTGATTTCTCAAGGCTCGGCGCCAGCCAGCCAGGCAGGAGGCCACTTAGTTAGCTACTGGCAAGTTCCCAGCAACTCGGGCCGCTGATCCACTGCTCCACCAGGCCCGCAGGATTCTAACGTTGTTTGGGGTCTTGTGCAGTCTTGTGCAGTCTTGTGCCGTCTTGTGCAGGCCCTGATGCGCTGCACTTCTGTTCAATCTGGGCACTACGTTCACTTGTGCTCCCAAGATTTGACAAACAGTCGGTACCAGTACAATACAACAATATGTTCATTCAAGA
>JASWJB010000445.1:0-27796 GCA_032433595.1 Conoideocrella luteorostrata
ATTATCTCTTGCGGAGTTAATGCCACCTCGATGGCTCAGTTAAACTGTCCCCCGCTTGGCTACGTAGTACTCCGTACTCTGTACGGGGTACGGAGTACAGTATGTGGCATAAAGTCTATGCCGCCTAGAAGCCATCATTAGAGACGACTATTCTCACGCATCAAGAGCCTGGTTTACACTAGAATTCCCGCTGGCAATAGTACTTTCCGCCCTGTTCTTATTCACAGACGTAACATAGTCGAATGGCGAGAGCTTAGCATCACGTGCATGAAATAATGTAATTTCTCTCTATATACGGCGTACCCCTAATCTCTGATTGCTTCAAGCGCTAGTTACAGTAAATCCTGTTTGCAATTTTCTTCCTCTCGCGTTGTGGCATTGCCAGCACTGGTGTTGCCACAACTACGAGTAGTGCGACTTTCTGTCTTCAACAAGGACAACTGGGCCATGATACTTGTGTCGGCCTCTGAATACGTAATACACCATCGCAATGAGCAACACCGATACGAAAATTGGTGACGACCAGTTGAACCCGGCCGCAGTAACGGGATAAGCCTGTGGCCAAAAGCACCAAAAAAATCCCCAAGCGGATGTTACCACGGCGATGGCGTTGATCGGCACACCGTATTTGCCCAAAGAAAAGTGCGCGTAAGGTAATGTCTCCGGATGATATATCCTTCGATACAACATGCAACCAATGCTCAGGCAGTAGCACTGCAGCAGCGCAACAATGCACAGTGATATGATAGCGTAGAAAGCAACCGGGCTGCCGATATAAGTAAGACTAAGTAGGACGCTCACACTAGCTGACAGAATACATGCATTCTTCGGTATACTTCGGTCTCTGTCAACTCGTGCAATCCAGCTAGAGAAAGGAAGCCCTTGGTCACGGGCAAAGGCGAAAAGATCACGGCTGACAGCTGCCAGGTATGATAGATTGCCAAACATAAGCAAGACCAAAATGACAACAAGGATAACGTTGAGCCACGGGAGAGTCATCGAATTTCTTAGGACGTAAATTGCCGGGTATGTTGTGGGATCGAGAAGCGCCTCGCCAGCATCCGGGATGTGGTAGGCCAGGGTAATCAACGTGAGTAAGGTCAACGACGCATTGATCGCAAAAGTAATAAGCATGACTTTGGGGATATTTTTGGCGGCGTCTCTGACTTCTTCTGACATGTGTGCGGCCTAAATGACGTCCAGTTAATGAGTGTATGCAAAACCCGTTCGCGCGTATAGGTTTGATGCATCACATACGGTATCGATACCCACTTGTGAAGTAATTCCAGGCATTTGTCCGATCAAAATAGCCAATGACACACTTGGCCAACCTCCCGAGTTTTCAAAACCAGACCACACTCTGCTGGACTCAACTCTGGGCGCATTGACCCAGACAGGAGCAAGAAATGCAAAGTAAGCCAGGACGTGAACAACAAAAACGATGTTCTGCCAGTGTGGCAAGAGTCTGGCGCCATAGACATTCGCGAATAGAGCCAATAGTGTAATGGCCATGACCAAAAGAGTGCCGTGCCAGTAGGCCGCTGTATAATTCACGTTGTTGATGGTGATGATACCTTGAATCAGTGTTCCGACAAGGAACAGACCCTGGGCGTTCCCCGCTTGCCATGCAAGAGTCGATGTCCAGCTAGTTCCTGCATCAGCAATATATAGCAGTGTACCGTCGATACCAAACTCACCCAGTCAGGTAGCTAAGAAGTTTTTGATATCTGTCTGGCGCAAACTCGCTGACCCAGTGATACTGCGCTCCAGCAATCGGTGCGATACTCGCCATCTCTGCCATACTGAGATACACTGGAATAAAGCCAACAAAGTTCCAGAGGAAGGCATATATCATGACAGGCCGGCCACCATCGATCAAAGCTGGTGTTATGCCAAACATGCAGAGTTCCCATGCTGAAGTTGCGATTGCGACGAAAGACACCATGGACCATGAACGGAAATGTCGAACGAGTTCTTGGCTCCGACCCATGCGACGCATGTTGCGAGCATCTTCACGAGTCGATTTATGCAGTTCGTCCAGCTCATCCATGCCATTTTCATGATCGCGATCTCGGTTCCCAGACGTCGAGGACATCACCATGGCGTCTTGCCTTGACACTTCGGAACAAGGATCTGAGGAGGACATCACATGCCCAAGAGACCGCAGCTCATGGAAAGTCTATATTTGCTCTCTTGTATGCCAATGAGGGCACGGCCTCTCGGAGAAGAGTCGAGGTGAAGGGCAGACACGATGATCTATAAAACGAGGCGCGAGTGACGATAATAGGCAGGCGACGGGAGTTCCCCATAGATAAATTTCCCGACCATGGTTGACATGGCTCCAGAAACAAGGAACTACGAAATGATGCGGATCTCGCTCAACATATTCCTCTTGACATGTACGGAAAAAGCCAATCGGGCGGCTACGGGGGCCGGCAAGGTTAGGCTGGGCGCAACTGGGGGTCAATTGGTGTCCAATGGTGTCGGTATGGAGGTGTGCTCTCGTCGATAGGTCAGAACGGGTGAATTAAGGTAATGCGGAATCGTGGCCCACCCAGAAAGCATGAGAAGCTAGCTCAGGCGGTTGGCTGAGGCGGTTGCTTCGGGAAGGTGCCTCAGAAAGACGGCGGAGACCCTGCCATCCTTGGGTCCTTCTCCCGCTTATTCTGTGCCTAGTACGGAGTACTCCGTATAGAGTACAATTGTTCGCAACCGCCACCTTTGCTTGATCGTTTCTTGGGGGACCAGACGGCCAGGCTCCTTGACCCCCTTTTTCTTCCGCTTCTAGGTTAACTGCCCGTGGCTTTCCAAGCCACTATAAAGCCATCTTTCAGCATGTGAACATCGCCATACAGACTGTGTCGAATAAATACCCGATTGACTATGGATGGTATCACCGCAGTACTCCTTACCCAAGAAGGTAACTATACAACACTTCGGTCGAGACGACATGAACGCTACTTGAAGCCAACAAAGACTCTCCCATGTGCAATGGAAATAGATAGATGTACGGAGTATGGCTTCAGAGTACTCCAAACCGCGTGCCCTTTCGCTCCATTACGCGATGGGTTGCTTTTGGACCCTTGTCCGAAACGCTTTTCATGGTTACATCAACCGCTAGCTAGCCCAGTTGATCCTGGGCATTGCCAGGGAAAAAATGTCCCGTCCTCTCGCGTAAGCCATACGTTGCAACTAGTCTGGCTGTCTGGGTTCATATTCCGTACGGACTACGAGGTAGCTACTCCGTACTCCGTATACAATATGAGATTAGTTAGTTAACTGCGGAGTAGCTGATGGCATTATGTGGGAAAACGCTCCCCATTTGCTATACAGCCCTGGACCCTGCTGCCCAAGCGACACTAAACGAGGAAGTCATCATGCCACCATGCGGCCCGTTCTCTAGAGCATGCGGTTTCCAGAAAGTTGCAATGTACTCCGTATTGGCTGCCTCAAAGTGGCTAAAGTATAGAGCAGACGATCATTTCCCTTCCGAGCAGCAGGGTTGTGAACCTCTGACCAAACTCTTCCTTATTACGAACTTGGCGCCAGAAAATAGTCAGCCGTAAGGCCGGCGCAGTTTCGAGCGTGGTGCCGAATCCTGGGAAGAGAAGGGGGATTGGCTTTACCATGCAGTATTGGTTTGGGGCTTGACCTGTAAATGGCCCAACATTCGACGATCCTTAAACAAAGTTCCCTTTTGGCGCGACCACTGTGATTCTCTCCATTGATGGCGCAGATATATATGCGGCCAGTGTGTACTCGATTTCATCATGGTGACTTACACCTTCGGTCGCGGTGAACAAATCCCCGCCAAGTTCTCGGGGCCAAACTCAGTTCCAGACCAAATGTAAAGATTGAGCTCACGACATGGCCGAGAATCATGGATCTTGGCTGAGCACCGCCATGGCCATTTTCTTACCGTGGTCAACTTTGACATTCGTGGTTCGTGCCTGGACCAAATTACGAACCAAGACCTGGGGATTGGATGACTACAGTATTTCGGCGGCGGTGGTGAGTTTATCGTATGGAAGCCACTGGGGAGCATCATCAGTAACCATTGTATGTAGGCTGTTGGCGTGGCGAATGTTGCGGTGACCTGTACTGCAATTCAAAAAGGATACGGCCGTCCGATTGCCGACATACCTCAGCCAGACTTGGCGCGGGCTAAGAAGGTATGACAACTAACAGGATCCTTCGGTCTGGAGATGAATGCTGAGAATAGGCGCAGGCACTTTATGTAGGACAGATTCTTTATGTTGTCTCAATCGGGCTATGTAGAGTGTCAGCGGCATTCTTCGTAGCGCACATGACATACTTTGGGCCGCAAAGTAAGCCAGCATATATTTTTGCTTTGATATCGACCATTTGGACACTGGTGTCGATGTTCATAATTGCTTTTAGAGGCAATATTGACCGCCCATGGGACGAACTGGATGATATAAAGGCTATGGTATGGAGCACAAGGGCAATTTTGTCTCTTTGTTGTTTACGTTTTCGAATAAGTCTGACGTTGAAGCAGTATTCCCGATGGATTGGAATTGAAGTAACGGGCCTTATTATCGAGCTGGGTCTTTGGCTTCTATCAATTCATCTTGTATGGGGCCTGCAGATGCAGTTCAGGAAGCGTATTTTCATCCTTTGCGCATTTGCTGCCCGGCTCGGGTACGTTGCCACCAGGTGCCCTAAAAAGCTTGCCACCTAACCTTTTGTAGTCTTATACCTATCATTGCCTGCCGTCTCAACTACCTGCACCCGTTGCAAAACCCCGATCCCATGTTGAATACTATCATATCCGGCATCTTGGCACAAGGCGCCATCCATTACTCCATCATAGCAGGAAGCATAACATGCTTGAAGCCCTTTCTCCGCACATTTAACCCTGCCTGTGCCATCGAAAGCCGAACGCAAGATACGACCAGTCGAAACGCGACGCGAGACTCTTATTATAAACTAGAGACGTTGAAGAGAACGGAACATAGTTTGATGGATTCAGATGACTCGGCCAACTGGCGCCCATATCAAGGTTCAGCGCAAGGGCACGTCGTTGCGTATCCTTCGAAGCCTCATCTTCGCACAAAGGACAAAGCCGTTCCAGGCTTGCAGCTGGCCACTCGGAACACCTTGACGGACTCGAGAGGCGGACGCCGGGGTGCAGCTTCCGTTGATGTTGAGGGTACAGATCGCTTGGTTATTCAAAGAACGACAGAAGTTTCGATCAGATATGAGCGAAACCCGAACGCAGGGTATAGCATATAAATAGAGAATATGTGTTGTGATGTCTAGATTTTAAGACACTGGTTGCTCGTGCTGCTTTGAGTTGGAGCTATGCTTGACGCTTACTCCCATGCCTTGGTGTGCACACACTTTTGTCCTGTTTCTGAACAAAATAAAGACGATTCATGGGTATCATTGCCTGCCGCTTATATACGAATACGTTACTCTCGTCTGGTCGACCTCGGACTACGGCTACGCGGCTGGCGGTCGTTCAGCCTGCGTTCCCGCCCACCCTCTGTTCTTTGCACTCGATCGCCATCTGTGTCGTCTCGCCTCCTGTCCCGCCCATGTGGGCTGCGACTCCGGCTGTGATGCCTCTCCGAGACGTGTCGCCTCTCACTTCGTCTCGCGTCTCGATCTCGCACATGTCTCTCACGACTGCGACGTCTGCGCCCAGACTCCCTCTCCACGCTTCGGTGCCGATGTCTCCTCTCGCCGTCTCTTTCGCGACGGCCCTCCCTCCTCCTATGTTCCCGTCTCCCCCCCCTCCCGAAATCCTCATGCCTCAATGGCCGTTCCAACTGGGCGACCTCTTCGCGCACCTGTCCATCAGCAGCCGGACCAGGACCAACATCCCTCTGCATCCCAACTTCCACGGCATTTGCACCACTCATGTTCCTCACCGGGACAGGTAATCCCAATGTCCGGGCCATAGCGTCCTCCTCAGCCTCTTTAATTTTCCGCAGCTCTTCCTTCCGCTCTCGCGCCCTGCGTTCTTCATCTGTCTCATCGGAGTTCGCGTCTGCGGATGTGCCGTCTGCTTTGGCATACCAGTTTAGGTCCTTGCCCTTCTGCCAGCGGCCCACGGGGGCTTTAAGGCTGTGGCCGAGATAGTTTTCGCGGTGGGAGGAGCTGGCGACTTCGTCCCAGGTGAAGTTGGTACCGCCTCGGGAGCCGGATTTCCGGATTGTAGAGAGCAAGTCCATCTAAGTGATATGCGGGATTCTGGTTTTTTTTTTTCAGACGCTCTAGTATGTTCTTTGAGTGCTGGGCTGTAGAGTGATTTGTTTTTTGATGGTAGTAATAGAGAATGAATAGTTTTATTGTACGGAGTACTCCGTACGCGGTAAGACTTTAGAGATTCCTAGTGCCTGAAATCGAAAAGGCTGGTTGGTAAGAACTGTTGGCTAGCGGTCCACTCGATGCACTGCCCCACGTTAGACTGTGGACGTCCTGGCAACATCATCTTCCAACCACGTTGCTCTTCTCACAACACTGCGAAAAAACATCCCGCGGCGCGCATCATGGCTAATCCAAACGATCCACCTTTGGACGAAATCCAATGGCGGTCCCCCCAGATTCTCGCCTCCATGGGCGGCCTCCACTCCAACACCATACTTTTCTACTTTGCCGAATCGCCCTTCTTCGAACGAACGTCTAATAATGCCGTCATCATGAACCAGGCCATGAACAACGTGGCCATGTATCATTACATCCAAACCCGCGAAGCCTTTGAGGGCCGTCTCAAGACCATGTCTGGATTGGAATTTATTGTCGGCGAGGAGCCTGCAGAGACTGGACCTGGAATGGGCACAGGCGTCTGGGCGATCCGCAAGCAGACAAGAAGGAAACAGCAGTATCAGGAGGACGATGAGATCACGGTCCATGCCTCATTTTTTGTAGTCGGCGAGAATATATATATGGCGCCGACTATGGCTGACATTTTGGCCTCGAGAATAGTTTGTTTCCTCAGCGTGCAACCAAAGACACCCTTGAAGCCCTACTGATCGTTACACTAGATGACGATATCTTCGGCCATAGCCAAAGCGCTACCAGCGGCTGAGAGTGTTAGACGATGGCGCCCCTCCATGGGCCATATATACAAGCTCCCTTCGAATCAGCCCCCACGTCCCAAAGCGCAAGAATCGAAGGAAGGCACGCCCATGCCTGAAGGCGCGAACAAACAACTCGCCACACCGCATAAGCATGACGAACTATCATTAGAGAGATCTGCGGAGGAGTCGTTTATGATTTATATGAGGCACGGTGGAGAGTATATTGACGAAAACCCTATTACTGGACGACCAGGAGAATTTCATTTGTCGTCTACGGGCAGAAAGGCAGTGCCGCTGCCCAAGAAGGGACCTGAGGCTGGCATTGGTGCTATGAATGGCCCGACTATCAACACTAAGCTTGATGTAAAGAAGGATACAAAGTCTCCGAAGACGCCAAAATCGGCGACAACGCCAAAGCTAAAGCGGAAGAAGAGCAGGATGAGTGCAGCGAATACGCCCGTGGCATCATAAAAGTGATGGGCGGCGTTTTGTTTTTATTTTCCTTCCGAAGCCACGCTTGCTTTTTCTGTTAAAAATTGATACCCAGTAACGTTGGCGAAAAGACCATCAATATATCTATATAAAGAGTCATTAAATTTGCGATGGCACGGGCATGTTGATCACGTAACGTGGGCATCTGGGTTCTATTTACAAAGTGGATTCGTGACATACAATTTTTTACTATATGATACAAATGAAGCTACAAAGTTAATCGCCTCATACATATATCTCACTTTCTCTTGAAAACCTCCAGCACGTCATACACAGACCAGCCCTTCCACTTGAAGACGGCAAAGAATAGCACGGCAACAAAAGACTTTGCAAACAAGCTACCAAAGCTGCTGACGTCGTTGCCGTTTCTATCAAAAGGAACGCTCGACTTGGCGCCAGTGGATTTGACCATGGCTGCAGCCTTCTTGTCGGAATAAGGCGCATACCTGACCTTGAGAATCAGTTCCAGCCATCCCGGGACGTTGACCACTGTACGCAGGTGGGTGAATTCATTGAAGCCGAAGGGGCCGTGGTAGGCACCCATTCCTGAGGCACCGACACCGCCGAACGGAGCATCCTTGACCAGCATGTGCAGGATGGCGTCGTTGAAGGTCACGCCTCCGGAATTGGTGAGGCGCAGAATCTTGTCCTTCTCTGCCTGGGAGGAGGTGAAGCCATACAGGGCCAGAGGGTGGTCATGCTGGACGGTGTAGGAGATGGCCTGGTCGAGGTTGGCGTCCAGGATGGGCAGGATGGGACCGAAAAGTTCTTCGGAAAGGAGCGAGTCAGAGGTCTTGACGCCATCGACAATGGTCGGCGCGAAGAAGCGGTTCTCGTGGTTGCGCTCGCCGCCGTAGACGATCTTTCCCTGGGAGTTCTCGAGGAGGCTGTCAAGGCGCTTGAAATGTCTGTCGTTGACGATGCGGGTGGCATAGGCCGGCTCGCGGGATTGGCCGGATCGGTATTGGTCAAAGTATTTGCTGAGGGCGGCGATGAACTTTTGCTTGATTGAGGGGTCGACAAACACGTGGTTGACGCCGACGCAGATCTGCCCATTGTGTCTTGTCAGTAGGGTCCAGGACATTGTCTCAAACAGTGGGGAGCGGCCATACCTGTCCGGCATTCATAAATTTCGCGTTGGCGATTCTCTTGGCCGCCAAATCGATATCAGCCGACGGCGTAACAATAGCCGGACCACGTCCGCCCAATTCCAGCGTCACAGTCGTCAGGTTAGGCGCGGCCTTCGCGTAAATAATCTTGCCCACGGCCGTTGAACCCGTGAAGAAGATGTGATCCCACTTTTTCTCCAGCAGGTAATTCATGTCCTTGGGGCCTGCAGTGATGACTCGGATTGCGCTCTGGTCGAGATACTTGGGCACCATCTCGACGATCAGGCGCTCCGACGCTGGAGCCAGCTCACTGGGCTTCAGGATGGTAGTGCACCCAGCGGCGATAGCGCAAATCATGGGCTCAAACAGCTCCATGAAGGGGTAGTTCCAGGCCGAAATGATGAGCGACACGCCCTTGGGCTCCTTGCGAATCCGGGCGCCGCCGACCAAGTTGAGGGGATCAGTGCGTCTGGGCTTCGTGTCCTTGGTCCATTCTTTGATGCTACCGAGGGCCTCCAGACAGGCGTTTTGGATGCCGGCCACATCGACGGGCAGAGATTCCTGTCGGTGCTTGTTGAGATCTGCGCTGAGGGCCTGGACGATGCGCTCACGGTTGTCTTCGAGCATCCACCATGTCTTGCGGAGCTGCTTAATGCGCCATTCGAGCGGCTTGGTGACGTTGGACCTGAAGGTGTTGGTGACGGTGTTGAGGGCCTAGAGGGGGAGAAGTTAGTGACGAATATTGGCTTTTGGGTAGACCTGCTTTATTCGGCTGGTCTGTGATAATAGCACGCAAGGTGGAGGAATAGGTGAGGTGCTGGGGCTGGTGCTATAGTAGATGTGTGAGTGGTTTACCTCGTCGACCTGAGCTTCAGAGCTGTACGACATGTTGATAATAATGCTGCTGCTTGGTAACTCGTTAATGGGCTACAGCGGATAGCACCTCCAATTCGAAATATGCAAAAGGGTGAAATCTGGAGGAAATTAAGTTGAGCGCAGGTCTTCTACGTCCACACGTTCGACCAACACATGTGTTGCGTCCCCCCCCGGTGATGCAACGCCTGTGCAACCACCTCATCAAGCTCAATCTCCACTCGTTGGCCTCCATTGCCTCGGTAGCAAGGGTATCTTGAACTGGGGTCCGGCCTGAGTGTTGCCCCGGCCCCGCATGTGCATCCCGCCAATGTCTGCCACTCCATGCATCGTTGTCCTTCCGTTGACGACGAAAACCTGTGTTGCGGACAAGCAATTGTCTTGTGGGCTTCTAAATTCCAGTGCCGACGGCTCTGAATCCTGCATGCAGCGTTTGATGAAAGCCTGAGGGCGCTGGGAGCTTCTCAGGACGCGCGGCGTATTTTCATAGGATGTGATACTTTAAACAGCGGATATGCCAGTGTTCGGCAACTTCAGCTGTCTCTTTCGCCACCCACCCACAGGTCGGGGTTAGTGGGGTGATCTGCATTGGTGGCCCTTACCTTGGCGGGAGCTGGGGGAAGCTCCGTCAATGTGTACAGGTACAGGTGTGATCAGACGAGATCACTTTATACATCTTGTTAAGCTTTTAGTTTACCCGAATGGTTTTCAATTGTGGGCTAGATAACTACATCTCTGGTTCTAGGAGGCATTATCATGTGCTGGTTCCCTGCCGGTTGAGCTTGTTATTAAGAGCCCGCGTCTATTCCCAATCCCGTCGACTGCTGATGATACCAGCATGACACTGTCATAGCCCAGGCTATTCTGGTTTAACGACACGTTTGATATGCGTGTTTAGAATATGAATATATACGTACTTGTCGGGACAAATTAGCGCTGACCGACCCGACAATGCTTTCGAGTCTGTCAGGATAGTCGATGACTGACGTTAGCGGGAATCAGGGGCAATGCATTGGAGCTCTACATTTGGACCGCCCGGCATTTACTCTTGTCACAATCGGGCAAGCTGTGGGGGTGTTGTTCTTGGAGTCATAAACTTATTTAGGAATGGAGCTGATCACTTTCGTCTTCGGTCATAAAAAGGTGGGATAAGTTTGAGCAGTTCATGTTGAACATATCGGCATAAACACAGAGGTAGCTAATTTTAGTCTACCATTCCATTGAATAGCTCTCATCTAAGCTGAATCTTCATCACCACCGGGAATTGATATGTACTCGTGGCTGAAGGCGCTCGTGACCCTCGAGTGCTCAAGCCAGAGCTTCTCCGAGACCAGGAAATATTATGTGCATTGTACAAACATTCCGAATGCTATGTCCGCCTAGCGAAGCTCCCAAATGTGTCTCGTCCATAGACTGCAAATGACGATGCACGGAATAAGTTGCAGCCAGGGAAATAGCCTGACAGAGACGACGTTTCTTCGGAATCCTATTCAGACACGGCGTGGATGTCAAGCAAGCCCCAAGTGGTCTGCAGCGCCTTTGTTCGCCCAAAGGCCGAAGCAAAGGCAACTCCTCCGCACCGGAAACCGGGCGATTCTTCGGACGTGCCGTGATAGAGTAAGGAGCGAATACCGAGCGACGACAATACCGGAGCTCTCTGAGCAACAACGAGGTCCTTGTATGGAGCGGCACCACAGCGTATAATGGTAATTGAACAAGGAAAAGGAGAAGCTACTTCATCTTTATCTTCATGTTCATTTTCATTTCGCGAACGAGCTTCCGCATTGCGCGCTGCTTAATCTTATTGCCGACCACAACAAGGAGATCGGTAGACTTGACGCACGGGTTATTTGCAATGACTTCTCGAAGTCGATCGCGATCATCTTCGGTCAATTTCCCGGGTCGGCCTGATTTGGGAAGGGACCGACATTCGTCTCGCTGTGCTTCCTTTAAACAGGTATATTTAATAGTGCTCAGTGGCACCGTCGGATAGTGTTCCCGGATTTTGCGATAGCTGAGGCCGGCGGCTTTGAGGGCGCACAGTCGAGACCGCAATTGTGGCGTTAGTTCTTTGCCTCGAGCCATGTCTTACTGCCAATTGTGACGGTCGTGAGAGGCATAAAGGAATAAGGGGATGGAGAGTCGAAGAACGCGCGTTGAACTGATCGATGTAGTTGTGGCTGGTTGTGGGCTTGGGGCGCAGCGCGTTCGATGGTGGTTTATCTCCTCGATTCCAGTGAGGCTGTATCGCAGACCCATTTTTCTCGCGTTAGCCCTCTTTTTGCTGGTGACTTTCAGTGACCCATAACAATCAGCCAATACCTGGCGCACCAAAACTCCCTACTCACACAGTACTTCAATTCCATGCCGCCGGAGCACCACGATAACCCTCTGGAGTGCTTCGACAAGCCTGGCGAAGAGGCTTATCTTACTTACTATTAACGGGGAAGAAAGCTCGTGTGAGCGGGCGGCTGATAGCGCCTATGGGCCCGAAAAATGAACAACCGCCTACCTAGCGCAGGCATATCTTTCCACCTTTATAATTAGCATCTTGCAACAAATAAATAAAGCCATTCCTATCAACACTTTTATTGCTTTCTAAGCATTTAAACCTATTTTTCTAGTTTAAAAAAACATGATGGTTATACTAATAAAGCTACGGTTCACCAAGGCTATGTCGTTATCGACCATCGAACAGAATCCTGCTCCCGACGCCTCCGCTTGTGATGCCAGTACATCTTGTCTTTTTGCCGCCGAAACGAGGCTGTCAAGTCGCCTTCCTTGAGTGTCATGAGGGAGCTTGTATTAAAGCACAAGTTCGGGGAACAGGCGGGAGCATGTTTCTGCTAGCGCTTATGGGCTGTGTGAAAGGCGCCGCTGACGTTTCCTGGCCGCGCTGGGATTGAGGCACGTAACAACTCGCAAGCTCAACCTCTGCCTTCCTCTCTTCTTCATGCTGCTAGCTGTATCGGTGGAATAGCGAAGCAGCGTTTCTATTACCGTGTCCTGATTCATCGAGCGCGTCTTGAGAGAGCCGAGTAAATTAATAGACATCGTTTAACTGGCGGCAGACTTCCGGCACTGAGATCAAGATGACTACCCCCGAAGAGCGTCACCCGGAGCTCTTTGTACCCATCAATTATGAGTCGCCACGCGGCAAGAAAAGAACAGTCTCTATGCAGGTGCTCTGCTTAGGCTATAATCGAACTGGCACATCAAGTAAGTCCATATTAGTCGCGTAGTTGAGGGGGTTGCCAAACCCAACGTCTCGATGAGCACGCTGACTTCAATCGGCAGCAATGTCTGCTGCGCTGGAGAAGCTTGGAATCCCTTGTTGGCACTCATTCCAGCTGTTCTCAGCACACTACGGCGACAATGAAATGTGGCTTGACATACTCACCCGCAAATTCTTCAGCGATGAGCCGTACGAGCCCGTAGGCCGTGAAGAGCTCGATCAATTGCTGCACTCCTTTGGTGCTGTCAGCTCCGATCCACCAGCTATCTGCTTTGCTGAAGAGCTCATAGCCGCTTATCCCGAAGCCAAAATTGTACTTGTTGAGCGAGACATTGACTCATGGTATGAGAGCTACATGCACTCCATTGTACGCAATATATGCGATCCATTCGCGAATCTCGTGCTCACGTTAGAGAGATCGTACTTCCGCCCGATAGGCATTGTGCAGAAGAGGGCACTCGAAGGATGGGCCGGTATCCGCTCATATAAAGAGGGCGAGCTAAAAGCCAAAGATAATTACCGGAAGCATTATGCCTCGATACGACGGGTGACACCGAAAAGCAGATTGCTCGAGTTCAGTCTTCAAGACGGGTGGGAGCCTCTTTGTGAATTTCTCGGTAAACCTGTTCCAGAAGAGGAATTTCCTCATTTGAATGAGAAGGCATGGTTCGATGAGAAAGTTAAGCTGCTGTTGAGGAGAGGGATTAAAAATGCTGCTAGAGCAGTTTTTCCGTGGATTTTTGCCTTAGTCGTCATCACTGCTGCGTTTTGGGTGGCTAACCCCAACACAAAATATGGGAAGACCTCTTCATAAGACCCTTTGTTGTATTGTCTGACTTTGACTTGTACTAAGCCTGCTTGAGAATACTATCTCAGGGACTCATCGCTTCATTCTTGCCACTGAGTGCGTGCCTCGCCGTTCTTGATAGCAAGAAGCAACGCCTCCATAAGCTCTTCAGTGCACCTGTATAGGAAGGTAGATGGTAGATTGCAACTTTTTAGTCTCTGCTAACTGTAGCAGCAAATATGCGAGCAGGCTTACCCGTAGCTCCTCGGTAGACAATGCCCCGCCGCAGAACAAGGCTGCACTAAGTGTTCCGTCGCCGCCACCATTTTCGAACAGCTGTCCTGCTCAGTCATGAATGCAAGATAGGCAGTGAATCAGTTCAAATACCGTGAAAGTGACGCAGTGTTAGAAGTCAATAATGTCCATGTGGGCGGCTTTAAGCGGCGGCAGTTCCGATGGCACCTGGCGCTGTACTCCATCTTGAACTGTGACTCTACTAACCCTCCCCTAGAGGTATGCGAAGCCACCTTGTTGTTACAGTTAGATTAGCTCTGCCCAGATTTGCCCAAACCGCCAGATGGCGCGTCAATCAGTGAAATGGCGAACATATGGCAGATATTGACGGGACGATGCTATGCGCATGCGCCTCAGTTTATGCCCAGGAGCCAATGGCGGCACGTGTGGCTTACATGGCAGAATTCGCTGAACGAGCGGAGCGCATGCCTGAAGCCAATAGATTCTATCTTCCCGGGGGTAAGATATGCGGCTTAGACGGTTCTGCATTGCGTTGAGACCACCAAGTCTGTATGGAAGCGCGTATGTGCGGCATAGAGTTTTATATGGCGTTAATCACCACAGTCAGACGATATTCTTTCTTGTTGTCACATGTCGTCAATGGTGTCACATCCTCGGCCATGGTCTCTCCGCCTGGTTTAGGTTTCGGCGACTGTATCGCGCTCTTCGAGAGGCCGATGCTGGCAATCTATCTTCTTACTGGCGGTGCAAGTGATAGTTTCCGCTGCTATCACGACGTTCACGTCCAACTATCCGGTCTTAGGGGCCTTTTACAATAGAGTACTGGAGAACGGAGTATTCAAGTCCGACTTCAGACACACGAGAAACCTTTTGAAGTAGTTTTCCTGTACAATCAATGACCTCGAGGATGGTCTGGGCAAGCGGCGGCCTTGTAAGTCTTGGCGCAACCTCGAAGATATGATTTGGTGGCCCAACCACGGGAGAAAGCTAGATCAAATCTACTAAGATCCCATGACCCATGTTCGGATTTTTAATACAAAACAACATTTTTATCAAAAGGGCAAGCCTGCCAACGACACCCAAGCCAGCGGTGTGACTGCGCATTAGACATGTCTAGCCAACACCACGTTGTTTCTGCAGAAAATTCCATTCTGGGAGACACATTTGGAATGAAAGTTGCATGTGGAGTGGCGCGACGCATTAATTTCCTCGATAATTCCACTTGGGAGGTGTGTTTAGACCCCAATTTTATTGAAGATTGATGCGTAACAAAGCAAACTCTGCGATAGGCTTTGCCTACATACCAACTTAGTCTATTCCCCAAGCGTGACAAGAAGCACACTGCAATCAGACTAATGCGATGCATGTTTCGCCGGATTGGGGGCCACAATAGCATTTTAAGCCAAGCTCTTGGAGTCAGACTGCTTCGAACGATGATAGACCCGCGCGAACGAATCTAAATAACCGTATTATTCTCGTTCAATACCTCACACAATGACTTATTTTGCACGCAACTGGAATCTCGAATAGCCCCTGGCGCTCCGAACAGTGCTGATTACGGAGTGTGTATATTGAGCATGGATTTGAATGGCTGCAGTCATGTTCGTTCCCTGGCTAGTACGCCAACGCGCGCACGACAGATGCATGTAAACGTTACAGAGGAGGACAGCACCGCCTCCACGTACTATTGTTCCGATGAGCCGCTTGCTGGCATATTTTTAGAACATCCTTTAGCGGCGCTTTCTCGTACGCAGCTGCAACGAGCGCTGGGTTGGATGGATGGTTAACGGCAGCCTGGTCGCCGGGACGAAGAGAAGGATGCCCGGCTGACGTGATGGTGAACTTGTGTTACGTCCCCCAGCCTTGTCTTTTCTTTCTTATTGTCTCACTGGTACGGAGTATATGGGTCGCGTTCTGCATCCATTCATTCAGCCCTCCCTCCTGCAACCACCCAATCCATCCTTCCATCCATCCCCCTCCTCAATCAATGCCAATGTCGGCACCATCTTAACCTATACTGTCCCGGGCGTTGGAATCAGATATTACCACGACATCCACCACCACCATCACCGCGACAGCCAGCTGTGCAGACTGATCATCCATCTCCCAAGAGTCTTCCAAGAGTCTTCCACGACGACAACACTTTCCCGCAGTGTGCCGCTCCTCCTTCGGCATATCTCCAAGAGGCCCCTCCATCCTTGATGCGACTCTTGCTATTTTCTATTTGAATTAGTTGGCTGGCGGAGATGGACGCTCCCCAAACGATGAGGCACGACCATGAAGCACCGCAGGTGTATTACGGCAAGAACCTGCAACAGAGCGCCGAGCCTCCTCCCCAGCCTGCCAGCCCTCCAATAAAACGAATTCTCGGTTTGCGTTGTACCACATTTTGGCTTCTCGTTATACTCACCGCTGTGATAATTGCGGCTGCCGTGGGAGGCGGTGTTAGGGCCTCCACCGCCGTCAGCAAGGCGAAGAGGTATATTCAAGCATTGCTACCTTCGTTTGGCCGTATTTTCTTACCAAGACTGACCGTCCGTCTCCCGCATATTACAGCCAATCCGCATGCACGGCTCCCGGCATGTCGACTTCGACGTCGACAACCACCAGTTACTTTACTGCGCCGACGAATGTTATGCTTCCCCTTGAATGCAATAATGGTACAAAGCGAACGGTTGCGGTCGGCAACAAATTATGGATATTTGACACCGTATGCGACACTGATCGTACCCCGGGCGATATGCTTAGCATAGTGGCTTACTCGCTCAATGACTGTTTCACGGCCTGCGCACATTACAACGAGAAGTGGGGAAATGTGTGCACTGCTGTGGTATTTGCCTCAAACCTGACCGACTCTCTGTCAAGGTTTTCTGCAAATTGTTTTCTCAAGAACGAGACATTCCCAGCGTCGGGAAAAAACGGGGTGATCTCGGCGGTAGTGTCCCAGTGATGGCCGTATTGGCAAAAAAACTGATGCATTAATCACGATGTCGAGGTCGTCCGTGATGTTGAAGGATAGGAAGAGGCGTCTCAAGCGAGCGGCTAGGGTCAATTCGGTTAGGGGAAAGTCCTTGATTCTACGGAGTACCAAGTATGGAGTAGCTAGGCTGTTTCTTTGCGGCCCAGTGTCCTCGGTCTATTGGGGCAGTGCGCCACAGGTTGTACTAGTATGTCGAGACTCTCGCTTCGCGCAGTCTTACCATCCATTAATGGACCATCTGCAGGGCTACAGTGGCACTACTCCTCCCTAGTTTTACGTACAGACAATTTTAGTGCAGATTCTCCATGTCGAAACAGGCACGGCCCGGGCTAATTTTCCGTGGTTTGAATGCGGCGCAGAGTAGCGCTCAGTCTTAATAGCGCCGATAGCCCCCCTGTAGACCCTCCTACATGTCAAGTATTGGTCCGTCATTCGGTATGATTGGTCGCTGGTGTACCGAGTAAACGCTGGGATTGCAAACTCGCGCCACAGTTACAGCAGATGTCGTCCAAGCCACGACTTAACTCTCTCGTCTGATGCAAGTCGTGACAGCCCCGTCTACGTTGAAACAAGGAAAAATAACTACAGGGTACGGAGTACTATAGTTGTATTTAGTTGCGCCCGCGCCCGCCCGGCGCTCTTATAAGTAAATACAAAGGGTAGTATTACTGGCAAATCTTTTAGTACAGTGGGGGCACACCTTCCCATCGCATTACAAAATTTTCTAGAAGAAGAAAACCTAAGCATGTATCACTATAACTTTAGCCAGTTATCTAGTGTATCGATAACATAGAGCCCCCTATAAAAGTCCTGTTGTTGCGAACAGAATAGACTAGCTGAAGACAGTCACTCACGTGGCAGAACCATCGCAATAGGGGAGGCTCCAACCCAGCAGTAGATAAATTCAACGGCACAATAGTATATTCCAGAGATGGACAGAAATCTCTGAGCGCGTAACCTTTAGGAAGCAGCCATATTCTTATAAATGGTACAGATTCAGAGCGATTCTAGCTCTCAGTCAAAGACAGTATGCGCTGCGAGCCCTGGTGTTGTTGGAAGCAACGGGACAGAATTGAAGGGGTCAAAATGCATGTATTCCGATGAAGGTGATGGCTGTTCTGAGTTTTGGCTTTTTCAATTCCTTCCAAAATGCCTCCTTTATACCTCACGATAGTTGTTTTTTCCTCTCTTCCGCAGCTGCCCGAGGCGTTCCACCCTGCCGCTTCAATTTCTGCCTCGACCTCTCTGTTGTCCAACAGCTGTACACAATACTATTCGTCAACACGAAAAGAGCATGCTCTAATTGCGTAGAAAGTACGGAGTATTGCATATTATAATCTCTGACACTCCTCATGCCTAATTTACTGCCCCGTCTAGCTCTACAACCATCAGTGAGTCTCGAAAAGGCTCTTAACCGTCGCAAATAGCGCAATCTGGCCTTTTATTGCCGCGATATCCTTGTTTCCTAAGTGACCCTCTAAGACCTTGATCTCGTTTTCAATAAGTTGGACATAGTGCAGAGCACACTTTCCCCCCGTTACAACTGCCTGCTTTAGTGCCGGCCCTGCTAGCAGATCCGTATTCACAGTAATGACCAGCTGCACCCAATCGCTTAGCGGCAGATCGCATACGCCACTCTCTACATAACATTGAGGATGGGAGCTAAACGCAATGTCCTTGATTCTATTGCAAGACATGTCGCATTGCGACAAGGGCGTAATCAGGAAGTGCTGGAGGCAGGTCATAACCTTGAATATCCACGTCCGGCCTGCCGACGTAAAATATTGGAGCCGCTGCATAAACTTCTGGCAATTCTTGAGCCCGTAACCGAGAGGATAGCCGCCCGGCCCACACAACAGCGCTGCTTCGGCGCAGGACTCGTAGAAATCACATGTAGGGGGCGGGTTTTGACATTGCGGTTGGCTGAGGACATCTGCATGGCAGTAGGTGCTGGACGCTGTCGTGGCTGCTTTTTGACTGGGCTTGGAGATGAAGGCGACGGGGGCTGAACCGAAGGCAATAACAAAGTTTTTCAGCAGAGGCAAACCCTTCAAGTCTGTCGCTACAATAGTAATACTCTTTTGACCAACTCCAAGTCCATCTGGCATAGTTATCCCCTGTGCCGTAATTGTGGTATTATGAACAAAGATAGCCCAGGGTGTAGGATCCTCGGAGCGGGAGATAAATATAGCGTGGGATTTAGTAGTATCCAAGGCGCCACAGGCAACTTTGAAGCTAATTGCAGAGTTGGCTTGATGTATCCCATCTTCTGTAATGGAGTCGAGAATGATGTCGGGTGTGCATGCCCTTGGCGAGAGATGAGATATATCGTGCGTTAGAGCAGCGCACGCTCCAGCGCCAAGAACCATTATGGGAAACTTCATCTCGCCGGCAAGGCAAGGCACACTTGGCTCAAAAACCAAATGCTAGTAGCCCGGAGCGACGAGGCGAAAACGGATTTTATGAGACCCCGTAACAATGGAGTGGCGAGGGGTAACGACCAAAGATAGACAACAAAAAAAACACCCCCCACTAATAAGTGCTGTCTGTGCCGTTTAAGTAGTTGGCCCAGCCCCCTGCTAATAGCCATGTGCTCTACGGAGGAACTAACGGCCAGGATATTTTCTTGCCTGACACCAGCACGTGGATTAGTCAGTAGGCTCAGGTTAGGTAAAGTGCGCACGCCGCTAATGTGGGGAATGCCCCTTTTTCTCAAAGGTGCTCTGGATATTTATTTAAAAGGTATTATTTTGTACTTTTTTTTTTAATCTCTTACAAACTTGTCTTAATATGGAAAAAATTGTTTAAGTACAACCCTTCTGGACAGAAGAACTCACTGCTATGCTAAGAGAGTTTGCTAGAAGGGAATGTATACATGCTTTTCTTTCATGAAATCAATAGCAGTTTCCGCCAAAACTATGCCAAAGTCTGACACAAAACCGGCAAAGTAACTTCAATTCTCTCAAGAGGTAAATTTAGGACCCAAGTAAATTTGTAGAAACCTCGTACGTAAATGACATCATATGGTCAAGCAGCTTCATTAGAGGTTATCGGATGCGAACTTTTTATAGTCAAATAATACACGCGTGATAGGCATAGGAGTAGGCCCCAAACCAAGACACGATTCTGTTACGTTAATGAGGCCAGAGTCATAGAGCAAGTGTACGCAGTCGAAAATGGTAGAAACGAATGAAGTTGATCAAGTCTGGTGCCTCCCAAATCCACAGAGAATTTCTTCCTTTTATGCCTTGAATCTGGACTCGTCTAATCCGGCGGTTTCCTTCAACTTTCCCTCGTTATCCGACATGCCTCGGCACAGCTGAAAACCTCCTGCCGTCATCTTGTAGCTCTTACAGCTATTCACTAATTCCTCATTAATCTAGCTACTTAAGCCACAAGTATTCCTGACAGAAGCAGTTCTCTTCTCAACGGTACTATCCCACTAACATTAGGATCTATTAAACCTCCACAATACAGCTCACGATGTGATAATGAACGGACTGTTCGTACTAATACAGGTTTTATCACCGCCAGAATAAGCTCCTTTGAGGGCTGGGAATCACATCTACAGTGCCGAACTAATTCTTGCATTGCTAATGTGTACGTTTCTGCTCACAAAGTGAGCTATTTCTTTGATTGGCGTAGCCAGTTATACTTATAATCGCCGGCAGGTGTACTCTTGCTCGCGAGAAATTTACCTGACTCCGTTAGCATTATAGATTTTCGTTATGTCTAGATTGGCTGCTAGAGAGATTGGGTATGAACTGCTATCAAATTTAAGACGCAGGAACACATTTCTGGAGTTGAACAAAGTTGAGAAAGGAAACTAGGCGATATTTACGTAGTATAGAAATTTATAGAATGGACGTGCAGATTTAAAGGTTTAGTTTTATATGAAACACCAGGAGGTGGTATATTACTTAGCAGCATAGTGACAATGTATTGTTTAGAAGACTATACACTAGTCTTTCAGATGCTTCTTTGGGATGGGACGCCAAACATCTAGTCCGTCTATTATTACCATCATCATCCCGCCTATAACATGATTGTTAACATGGCAATGTAGTAACCACGCTCCAGGGCTAGTGACTTGGTACCGCATCACAACCCAGCTTTCGCGATCAGTGGTTTGCAAAGATGAGAAAGTATCCCCAATTGGGGGGTTTATCAGATTAAAATTCTCTGGCACGTCTTTTATTGCGTTTTTCACGGATTTCCATTTGAACAGCCCGGTACCCGAGCCAATTCGATACATCTTATCGCCGTGTTTATGAATCGGATGCGGTGGCATATTCGAGGTAGATGAGAAGACCAAGTCCACCCAGGTCCCCATTTTGGTGACGATGGTAACATCGTCTTGTTTCGAGACCTGTGCTTGGGGATTGAATAATATCGGCGGATCAATATTCTCTAATTCTTGTGGCGTGAATGGGGTATTGTTTAGTGCCCACATGAGTGTTCTCCCATCTAACCGCATGCTAAGCAAGTGGAGAGCATCAGCCTCTGCTGGTATAGGGCGAGGCGGATATGGGCGAGCATTTTCTTGGCTGAAATAAACAACGCTGTTTGACAAAGGATTGCCCGTAATATCAATCCACTGTTGCGGTTTTTCGCGTTGAAGAAAACTTCCCATGCCCACTTGAAGAACTGCATTCCCCGTAATCATCTGTGCGACGTTATTCGAACGAAATCGAATTTGGAATTTTCCATTTCGGTTGGTCTTGATAAGTACAGAGTAGCGGTTGCCACTTGATACCGCCAAAGCTTGGACTTTTTGTGGCTCAATATATGATCCGTCCAGGGCGTACACCCACATATCGTAGCCGTCAATCGATACAAATCCCTGAACAAAGTTGATGGCACCGATTATGTCTAGAGCAAACCACGAGGCTCTCGTCCTGATAACCTCAGTAGAGCCTTTCGTTTCTTTGCACCCTTCGAATATGCCTTCGGGCATGGCCTTCTTGTTGTAGTCTTTGACATCGGCCCCAAGAGACGCTTTGATAACGGCAGCAGGTAAACATCTGAGGGTTTGTTAGCATTATCGTGAGCAAAATCTACGTGGTGGGGGTGTTGACTTTACCCCTTGTCCGTTAGTTTCTGCCCCGGAACTAAAGCCAAGTAGCCCTTTTGCAGTGGACTTAGGTTCGAAGTCATTTGATTTTCCGATAAACATTGTATTCTCCCCTTGCCGTTGAATAGAATAGAATCATAGCAGGTTAGCTCCACTCCGGTTTTCGAGACAATGTTCCACTTGCTCTGAGACATTGTACGCATCATATCATACAGAATTAGAGGATGAGCTCTTCTCTCGGCACGCATCATTGCCTTTATGGAGGGTTTCCTTGGATCAATAAGGTGGAATGGCTGAGAAATGCCACCCCGAGGGCGTATCAAGATTGCCCCATAGAGGCCATCCTGAATCTGGTCATGCAGATGCGAGTGATACCAGTAGCTGCCATGCTGTGCGGCCTTAAACTTATATGAAAAAGTATCTGACGGTTTAATTGGTCGTTGTGTAACGCCTGGCACTCCATCAGACCATGGCGTGCCTCCCATCTCAATGCCTTTCGCAAACGTGTTAGTAACACTGACTTCGGGATAAGGCCTTTTCATATTCAAATACAAACCGTGAAAATGTATTGTTATGCTGAATGGTGACTGGTTCTGCACATTTACTATCACCCAGTCGTGTTGGTCAACTCTAATGACTGGTCCCGGAGATTTGTTATTAATTAAAAACATTTCACGGGGAACTCCACCAGGTGCATGCGTATTCCAGGTTACCACGAAATTAAACACCTTATGCGCGGGTTTGCGCGTCCCCGTCCATGCCAAAACCCCTAAGGTGTAGTAGAGAGTTATAAGTATTTGGGGAAGCATAGCGGGCGAAATATGGCAACAAATTTGAGCTGTTTGAGCTCTACCGCAAATTAAGATAAGGTACAAATAACCAAGAACAAATGTCAACGTCGAGAAAACAAATTAGTTTGATGCTGGATAGTTGCACATTAAAAATTCGCATGACATATTTATTGAATTTTCATTACTCCATATATTAACCATGCTTTTCTGGCCTATGATGGGGGACGTGTAATCTTCCGGCTTTCATAACGTGGGAAGGGTGCATATGTAAAACGGGCTCCTCCATGTTGACAGCTGGAGAGTCATTTAAAAGCCTGCACTGGTAATGCTTGATACAGTCCTATTGGTCTTATATCTCTTCCGTAGGGGGTAAAGACAATATAGCTATCACACAAGGATTATTATCACAACCCTACAGCAACGCATTAGGTTTGCTGAGTCAAGATTAATAAAGCGTATTATTTTACTATGGACCCCGGCTGCTCGCTACGGCGTCCTAACGATACTGTCAACGCAAATTCCTAACCGAGTTCATTCCTTGGATTGATCTAAATCGTCACGGGGCCAAGGCGCATATATCAACGGGATGCGCACAACAAGTGTTCTAGTCGCAATGTTAGCAGCCGCATGAGGTTTGCTCTGACGGTGAAAAAATGCTCCCAGTTTCTAGTTAATTGAAGAGGAATTAGACCTCTCGGTTTTAGTGGAAGTTTGGCCAGTAATTCTGTTGGGTCGAGGTATCGAATGATCCTGTAAGAATTCTCATCGTACGAGACCGGGTGGTTTTAGACGGAGTTATCCGGTGACCTTTTACTATTTGGGAGGTCCCACTACAAAGAGTGTCACAGGAAAATATAAGGTGCGCGGGACCTTGTAAGTAGATGCACTTTCCGTTGGAACTCTTGATTTATCAGCGTGGTAGGCGTACTTTCCCGTTTCATAACAGAGTATATGGGCCTATCAAAGGGGTATAATAATTCGTGAAATATGGACTCTGGCTATGCCGTTCTCTATGTTGACATCATCGGGGGCCTCCTACCAGGCTTCCTCGAAGGACGTAGAAACCCTATTATCTGCGCCTCTCCAATCGCAAAGAATTCGAGCCTGGACCTACCTGGACGACAATTCGCCTGATGACCCAGCTATTCCTGTGTCACCAAAAAAATGGCCTTTTAAGTGCAAGCCCCATGTCTGTGATGACGGCCGAAGTCATTGAACGTTATGTTCATCAGCGGGCCTGGTGATCCATAGGTTGCGCAGCGCCGAACTATAAAAAGGCCCATCGGATCCTACAGAATCGCGCCCAACAGCGAATAATGTTTGAGATAAAGTAGACAGGGGGACAAAAGGTTTGATATCACTCAAATTCAAATGCACACATAAACCCTAAGCACCAGAATTTAAAGTTTCTATGGTCACATATGTATAAGTCGCCGCGGAGACCTCATCTGGGGACAAATCAATCCAAAAGATCTCATGGGAACAAGTGAACAGCCCGTCCAACTGCATCCAAAATGGTTCGCATCCTTGAAATCCCGCGCGAGATTCGCGACATCATCTTTACATACGCACTACGGGGCCAACGCGACCCGCCGTCATCACCCGCCTCTCTTTGTGGTGAAGGTTGTACACGTCACTATCGCCCAGCAAAGCGCTACCTTCCGGTACACAGACACAACTTTGTCCGATTCGAAAAACTCCCAGCTATGAATACTTCGCTGGCGTTACAGCTCGTCAGCCGCCAAATTTATAGCGAGATGAAAGGAGTTATGCGTCGCGAAATCAGCCTACGGCCAGACTACCACTTAGATCTGATGTATTTGACTGATGGTAGCATCTGGTCAGGCTGGACCAGTCTCCCGGTGCTCACGCAACGTGTGCGCACATTGTATGCTACTTTTCGACTATTTGACTGTCCTCCCGAGCTGGAAAACTTGATAGACGGCGAGCCCTATTCTGTCTTCAACGGGGGTGACGGCGGCCCGCCGACGATTACTTGGATTTTCTACGATGCACTTAACAGTCTTCTTAATCGGGGACCATGGCCCAATGAGCGTACCACAGAGGATGATCTAAACGCAGCGACAGTCAAAACCCTTCATCGGCATCGTGAACCTGGAATGGTTATGGATAACCTTGTCATAGATGTTCTCACATCTCTTGACCCGGAAATTTTGCCACTAGATTGCCCATCCTACCGCCTAGATGCTACTCGATACCCTCCATGGAGATTCTTGTTTTCGCGATTCACGAGCGGTGATAAGGCAATAATGGAGCTAAGTGAGGGCGAACAGGCCGCTACACAGCTTAAGAGATTTATCCGGGAGGAGCTTGACAACATTGCAAAAAAGTACATGCAAAGTTACGGAGAACTATTGTACCACAGAGTTGGGGCGATCGACATTAGGCTCAACGGAGAGCCCCAAGACTATATCGATCTGGCTGTATTTCCGCATCTACATCCAGGGAGCGACTATTACAATGTTTCACCTAGGGACAAATCTAGAGTATCTTACGCCAAGTGGATTGTCAAGACTTCGAAAAAAAGGAAAGAAGTTGGACTTCCCGTCGCGCCACTGAGCCTACACCAGCGAACCTACCTGGAAGAATCAGGTGTGGACTATGATGCGTGATGATGAAACCGGCACAATATCCTTTAAGTCGTTATACTTCAATTTCAGCTGTAGATTACCCGAAAAGTCTATTGAAAATGCACGAGACAATGTATGAACCGAGAGCTGCGGCAATGAGAAACATTCTGATAAGAGGAAAGAAAGGAGGAAGGTTAACAGTAACTAGATAATAGCATCCAAAGACAAATCGAAGAACTCTCCGCTGCTTCTCTCGGCGCGAATGGTCTTTACTGAGCTGTAAATCTTCAATGAGCAGGGAGCAGAGAATGAACCAATAAAGTCCACTTAATTGTACCATTGGCAACCACTCCGATAACATTAGAGTAGGCACAAAAAGAATAACAAAGGTATCTGGGGAAAAGGAATCGTTGTTCACGACAAAGTAAATACAATAAGTAGCAACAAATGAAAAATTAATAAAAAGAAAACACACTAAATTTGCAGTCCAACCCGACTTTTGGTAGTAATCCCAATCTGGATGATCTGCCGACATGATTAACTCATGTGAAAGGGCCTGTACGAGCAGCGTGGCTCGCTCAGGAGCCTCCAGCGGCAGGTCAGCTGATTGACTATGCTGAGTTACCACGGGGTAGAAAAACTCGAAAATGGACAGCAGAAGTGCTGCTAGGAGGATAACGGGAACAATCTGACCAAAGTTCCAGCTATTGTCGCTACTCTGGTCATTTAAGAAAGCAGGCATAAAAGGAAGCATTTGAGCAGGAACTGCAAGAAGGAATCAGATCATAATCATGGTCAATATTCATCAATTTACATGCTTGTTATTTTCCCTTCTAATTCACTTTCATACTGTCGCTCCCGACAAGATGAGGGTAGCATTATACTTAGAATTGCTTTACAGTCTATCCATTAAATATTAAATTAGAGAGAGAACACTAGCTGCCCCACTGCTCTCCCTAACAATAGCCTCAAACGATACAAGTCCTGTTCTGTTGCATGTCGTCGCGCAGCCCCTTGCTAAGCAGATGTATTCACATTGAATTTATCGCGCAGTTAGCTGCACCACAGCATTGTGTCCATTCTTAGCAGCCCATGATAGCGGCGTCTGACCATACTCGCTGTCCTTTGCCTCAACGTTGGTGGCATTCGTAAGCAGCAGCCGCGCTATAACCTCATCACCGTTGTCGGCAGCCCATAATAGCGGCGGCCAACTATAATCGCCGTCTTTGGCATTGGCGTTGACGCGATTATTAAGCAGCAGACTGACCACGGCTTTATGGGCGTTGGAATACTGTCTTCAGGATCATACCAGTTCAGGTAGAGTACACAGGCTTCCTTAATAATGCGGTGTGCCTGGCTGATTGCGATGGAATGACGCCGTTGCCGCTCCTCCGGGACATCTTGGGCAAGGATAAACTCCCGGACAGTTTGGTGAAGAAAATAAACACTGCCCTTGTGAACTGAGACAAATAGTCCACATCGACGTCTGAGGTCTTGCTCGAAGTCTTCTTGTGACTCTAGATCAGGGGCGTAAATAAATTGTGATTTTGAGTGTATATGCATGGCAGTGTTCATTTTCGAGGTTGTTAATGGTCGCCTGGCTGCCAAGATAATACTCAAGGCCTTCCGGGCTGATGATGGTTCCGTAGACTTGCTAGCAGGTGGGCGGGGCGCATTGTCACCCGAGGGTGGTGAGTTGCAGGCAAATGTTGGTAAATGTGTGAGCTAGTACGCTGTGACGCTGTGGTTCACGAGAGCTGGCAGACCGAAGCTGCGCGGGTCATGGCGCCGAGGGTGCTTTTCATCCAGGCTGTAGTTGTTGGAACAAAATGCATGTATTTATGATGATGATTATTCTGAGTTCTGGCTCTTCCAATTCCCCCCAAAATGCCTCCTTTCACCTCTTAGGATAGTTGCTTTTTCCTCCTTCCGTAGCTGCCTAAGGCATTCCGCCCAGCCTCTACAATTCCTCTCCCGACCGCTCTATTATCCAACAATTGTTACTCCGTAGGTATAAATTATATGGAGAGGGGCTTGGGACAGCTGTGGAAATAAAGCAAATTTGTACGGAGTATACAGCGTGCAATACAACAATAAATAACACGCTTAAGAGAAAGGCGGAATATAAATCTTATACAAAAACGCTTCATGTAACAATGTAGCACCTGCGGTTAGTGGGGGCGCTCGTTGCACAAAGAAGGGTGCTGTAACTACTCCGTACTCCGTACTCGGTACAAGCTGGCCTAACCTTAAAAAGTTTCATGCGGGTTGCTTCGAAGCGTTTCGGAGCAAAAGACCTAAAACGCCCCCCCGATGCCGTCCTTTACGCCATTCCGGTTCTAGACTTTGGGTAATCGATCCGACATGGTCGCTCCGTGCTGTGATGTACCTCGTAAACTTTGTATTACTCATTAGTAGAGGTCGTCATTATCTAGAGCATCTCCCGGCTACGCAGCAGCGGAAGCCAGCCGCTCATAAATCAAGCCAACCGAGTTGCAGGTGTTCTGTCCCGTTTTACTATTCAGGATGAAGGGGGGCCTTTTTTTTTTTTTTTCCCTTT
>JASWJB010000446.1:0-27618 GCA_032433595.1 Conoideocrella luteorostrata
TTTTTTTTTTCCTTTTTTTTTTTTTTTTTGCTAGACGAAGAAAAAAAAGCCGGTCACATAGAGGCTACATAGACCGAATGGGAGAATTTTAGAAGCAAACTCCCACATGAAGGATAGATCTTTTAAGCGAATTTACATGTCTTGAGAGAGGGTCAAGGCTGAATAGAACAACTTTCAATGGTTTACTTGATAGTCCAACGCAGCTGTGAATACGGAGTCGGATGTTGCTGATTGCGCGTGAACACGAATCATCAAAGCACCCTGTCTGTGGCACTTAACGGATCAATGGAGAAGAGCAATTCGTCGTATCCTATGAATTGTACGGAGTACTGAAACGGCTCATCAAAATGAACCATGATGTGAGCACAAACAAACAACCAGGTTAGACCCAACGAATGAATACCCAACCCAACTATAAAATTACTTGAGCGTGAGGCCAGAAATCAATCCATGCAACCTCGCCCGTCAGCTCTTTGCCATGTCAGATTCGTCGTTCATTTTGGCCCAACCGCAAAAGTAGCCAGTTAGTAGTACCGCTCCGGAGAGAAGCAATTCCAGCCATAAATCTCCGTCATATAAGAGGTAGCCGCCTCCCCCGACAGAATAATAACAAATGTCTGCTGGTCGATCTGGCCGCCACTATTGTTAGACGAGCTTCCGCCTCCCAAAATAAGAGGATGGATGGGTGGGTTGGGCCGCACACCCGGCCAGCTTGATTCCAGAAACCAAGGTTTTCCCTTCCCCAAAGAAAGCAACGATTAAAATCAAGAAAGTCTTCTTCCATGTTGTAACAGGTTCACATTCCAAATCCAACTGTACATGATGTACATGCTCCGCCAAACGGTTTCTCCCATCCATTAATGGCTGGTGGCTGGGAAGAAACCCGAAGGATATAAATAGAAAAGCTGGCGTTGAAAACAGAGAAAAATCATGAACATGTAACCATGCGTATAGGGTTCAATATTGTAGGCTAACACCTGTTCTCAGTTTGAAAGGTGCCCGGTCGTAGTATTATATTCGGAAGAATTTCACGCATGGCAACAACAACAAGAAGAAGAAGAAGAAGAAAGGCAATGAAGCAATGAGAATGCCGGGCTTAACAATGCACGTCTATACCAAAAAATGTTAAAGTAAACCCCCTAGTATGATACTGGTAAATCACCGCTTCTTGGTATCGCAAGGACTGACACGACCGCTTGTTCGAATCCACCGTGAGTGAACAAGATTCGAGAAAACAATGCCAAACTTGTCCATGAGAGGCTTTCGAATCGCTCTTTGTTATTTGCGCGTCTTCAATCAAACATTGATACGCTGCTGGGATTTACAAACTATGTTGCAAAGCTACCCCCACCCCAATGAGGTCTCTCGGAACAAAGTTCCTGTTTCTCATCAGACATTAATCAGTACCTTTCACTGATCACTTTGAGCACGCCAGGTGTGCCACAGTTGCTCTCTTCCCCCTTCTACCTCCCCAGCACTCACATTTGCTTTTGGAAGAACCTTCCCATATCGAAGCGTATCAATAATACAACCAAACCCCATTCTCCACGTAGGTGAAGTCAAGAGGTGTCCCAATGAAAACTGAAAAGGGCAACGCTTGCTGTGACGTAACGAAACACTTGTGCATATTCCGCAGAATGCATATCCGCTTACTGCTTCCGTGCCTTCTCCTGCGCTCTTTGCTCTCTGGCAGCTCGAACGAGGGGTGCTAATTGTCCCAAATCTACACACTGCTTCATAAAATCGTGCTGTTAACTGGATTAGTAGGTTGCATTCAGACACACTGGGAAGAGTAGAGGGGGATGGAAACCTACCCTGAGTAGGTCGTGTGCGCTTGCTCTTTTCTCTGGATCAACCTTCAAGGCAAAGTAAAGGAAATCCTTGAAGACCGGTGACAGCTCATCCTCATTCTTGATCAAAGGTGTTCCATTTGTAGCAATCAGCCACAGGGCTCGAAGTGGCGATTCTGTGAGATATGGAGGCTCTCCTTCAATCATCTCTATGGCCATGATTCCAAGAGACCAAATGTCAACCTTACGACCATACTCTTTTCTCGTCACGACCTCGGGTGCCATCCAATACGGCGTGCCGACCATGGTTGTTCGCTTATTTTGGGCTTCGTTGATGGTGGCACAGAAGCCAAAGTCGGCTGCAGACAAGTGTTAGAAAGAAAGCACCTCTGCCAAGGCTGCCTAGGTTCAGGAAAGGTTTTGATGGGCTGACTCACTGAGCTTTATATTCCCCTCATTGGACAATAAAATGTTGTCTGATTTGATGTCACGGTGAATGACACCTTTGGAGTGGAGATGTTGCAGCCCCTTCAAGGTCTCTCGGCACACCGATCCAATTTGTCCTTCAGTCATGATATTAAAGGTAACGACATCCGTCAAACTGCCGCCCTCCATGAACTCCATAACTACCCACAGTTCACCTCCACAGAGGTAGCTGTCAATAAAGTTGACAATATTGGGGTGCGAGCTGTCCTTCATGACCAAGATCTCATTAATAATCAAGTCCTTCTTTGGTTGTTGCTCCAGATTCATCTGCTTGATTGCAACCAGCCGGTTTGTACCTCTCTCGTAACCTGTGAAAACGCCGCCAGATGCTCCCTGGCCGATTTTGGTGAAGTTGCGGAATACTTCCCGTGGGTCGCCATCATTACAGATACGTTTAAGTGAGGCAACTACATCAATGCCATTGCTTTGGCGGGGTCTGTGTCTTGGTCTCGCACCGGGGACAGCACCAGGGCCGGCCTGCTGGCGTGGGGCACCGGCATGGCCATTTGCGTCTCCAGGCCGAGCATACATTGCATTTTGATGCGGACTCGGCACTGGGGCTTGAGGTTGGGGGGCCTGCCTCTTACTAGGAGCACGGCCAACGTGGCCTGACATTGCTGCTTGGGCTTGTGCGAGAGCTTGCTCATGTTGTTGCTGCATCAACTGTTGTTGATATGCAGTGGCTTGTGCAGAGGTCTGGCCAGGCTGAGGTGTAGACGGGCTAAATGGCGATTGACCATTTACGCGTGAACTGGATCTTGATCGATGCTCCTCAGGTAGCATGGGTCCACTGTCCTTTGTTGGAGCTAATGAGAAATCGTCCAACTGCTGGGATAGTCCAATTCCAGAATCTTTTGTTGGATACGCGCTTGCCGGCAGCGGTCGATTGTTCATACTGACGGGGGGCTTCGGCGCCGGCCGGCTAGGCATCATGTCTCTACCCGGAGCCCTCGATGCAGGAACAGGGGGAGGGGCTCGTGGGTTCTCAAAGCTCCCTAGTTTGAAATGCAAACGTCAGTAACATAAACACGCATTGAATTGGCCGAAGAGTCAGCTTACCCATGTAATTCGTAGGATACATATTAGGTGACGTCGGCGTGCTGTATTGACGATTATCCGCCGGTCCCGCATGATGAAATTTCTCCAGGCTTTGATCTTCCGGCGGCCGTTCCGTCGTTTCCTTGTAAAATTGCAAGATATCAACCATGGTCTGGGGGTTTTCTCGTCGCTCCTTTTCAGGGATTCCGCTCTCATTTATCAGTCGTTGCCATTCTTTTGGCAGTCCCTAGTAGACGCGTTAGCATATGGACGACCATTGGCGACCGAACACCATCGTCCAAGATCAAGTCAACTCACTGTGAATTGGCCAGTAGAGCTATCGTATCCAACATGGGTGACATGAACAGGATTCTCTGGCGCTGAAATGATTGGTTTTTTCTGTGAGCCAACCAAGCTGGTAACGAACCCTGAGAAGCCAGACTTCTTGCGCAGTATGGGTGGTTTTGATTCTTTGCCCTCATCGGAATATCTTTTCGGTGCTGTCGCACCGACTTCGGGCGCTCTGCCGCTGTGGATTTTCTCCGTGATGGCGGGCTCCATATTGCCAAAGCTCCGAGAAGCTCGAAGCGCGGGGCTCACAAACCTGCTATCGGTAATGGGCTTGTTCGGTGTGGGCGGTGCGGGCGGTGCGGGCGACCGCTGAATTGATGTCTGCGGGCTGGTATACTTGGTGGACTCGATGCGGCTCAGGATAGCAGCGCCGTCGAAAGGCGCGCCGAGGAGGTCGTCGGATTGGTCTCTGCTAAGTCGCCGAGAGTGGGAGTCGGAAAGACGATATGGGCGATGCGTAAGGGTAGGATGCGAGCCGGGCGTATGGATGGTATTGCCAGCTACGTTGGAGGTGGCGAGAAAGTCTCCCTGAGCGATGGCGGGTGAGGCATTCGACGGCCACTGGGAAGCAGCAGGATGTCGAGGAGATGAACCGCTTGAGGTGTTGGTAATAGACGATCGCCCCTGGGGCGCGTTGGGTGCTCGGCGAAGACTCTGGGAGCTGCGTTTGCTACCAAGCGACTGGGAGTCGTCGATGCCAGATGAAGAGCGAGTGTAGGAGTGTGAGGGGTGTTTCTTGACGAGCTTGCGACGCTGAGGATTGCCGTTGAAGGATGATCCCGGACCGTCCATGATCCTGTCCACCCTTACCTAAAAGAAAAATAGGTCGTCGGGTCTCAGAGGCCAGGCCAGGTGCAGGTGCTTTAGGTGGGTTAAGGGTGTCCGGTGCGTGCGAGCATTAGTTAAGGTAAGGAACAAAAAGAAAAGCGGTCCAGGCGGGCTCGCAGCACAGTGCAGTGCCGTGCAGTCTTGTTGCAGCTGGTGAGGGCCTAATTTGGCGTCCGTATTGAGAGAGAGACACCGGTATGGAGTACTCCGTAGCTACGGTCTGTGGGCTTTTGGGTGCAGGGCAAGGCGAGGCGAGCGGGTTGGCGCGGCAGGTTGTCTGCAGTTGGTGTTCGCAACTTTAAGTGGAGGCCAGCACTGACTGAGGGGCCTGGGGAGGGCCAGTGGGCAGTGGGCAGTGGGCAGTGGGCAGTGCGGAGACTTCTGTCTGCTCTGGTAGGCGATTAATTGCAATCAGTGTTGCCTGGTGCTCATGCATCCAGCGGGCAGCCAATAATCGAACCACTGGGCCCCTGGGAAAGCAGGAGATGCAAGTCGGCTTGATTAAAAGGACCCAAAATGAGTACCTGGGGCAAATATCTTTCGAGCTTCGAAACAGGCCGCTCTTTGGGCCGTGTCAAGCTTGGTGCGCACGCGGACGGGCCACTGAAATTTCGCTCAGGACTGGGGCTGGGGATGACGGCCAGGTAGGGATGAGATGCTCGAGCCGATTGTCTGGTTGATGGGATGTCTTCGCAAAAGCCCTCACTGTCCAGGATGTCCAGGATACCCAGGATGCCGTACATGCGCAACCTGAGGTGATTCGGGTGCACCTTGCGACGTCCAGGTACCCGGTCGTTCTATCAGTAAACAAGCAACGAAGTTTATTAGTCGGAGAAGTGGTTCAAATCGTCAATGCGCCGACTGCAATGATGAGCCTTGCCCGTCCACCCGTCGTGCAATTATTATTATGGCGACTAGGCCTGGTCAGGGTACTAACGGGGATCAAGTTTCTGAAGTGGATGTTAGTGTTTGCTTTGTACCTAACAGGTGCCGTTGGGCAGGATTTCAACAGCCAGCGAGAGCCAGACGGCAATCAGCATTGCAGGTAGATCCGTCCCGGTAAGCAGACCAATTGATCACATACACCAGAGTGCAGAGCCGGTCACAATGCCCTTTGGCGAAAGACAACAGCATGTACGCACATGTACCTCGACCATTAGATCGATGTGGGTTGATTGACGCCAATCTTTGTGTGATGCGGCCTCGGTACGCAGTGGTCGCGCCTTCCTGCTTTACTGTTCTTGTCGGCTGGCTTTCAATGTCCCTAGTATTACAACTTCTGAGGGGAGCGGGGCTAGTTCCGGATCAACCAGACGAGAGCGGGGGTGATGGAGAGACAGATGATGACCAGTGCTGATAACTGGCATCTGACTCCTCCTAGATCCGAGTTGCCTCTGGTTTCTAGCGGCGGAGGGCCAGACGTGGTGGTGTCGGCTGCACGAGCAAAGTACAATATCGTCACGGTTCAGAGGATGTAAGAGGGAAAGCCAGGGAGGAGGTAGGCATTCAAGGCAGGCGGTTGAAATTTGAGATTGCTGAGGGTCAGGAACAAGATTCGAATACCTGCATAGAGGACCAACCTGGGAGTGCGACTGACAACCACGTCGTCCCCCCGGCCGTCCGAGTCAATGCTAAACCAAGGAATACTATGCGGAGATGGATGGGACGTGATTCTGGCGTATGGCGTTGCGTGTGGCAGAGCTTGGCCAGGCAAGACAAGGGCTCAAGCACTCCATTCTGGTTTGTCTCTTGTACAGTGCTGTGCTGTATTATTGTAGTTATACAATAACTACTGTAATACATTATGGGGTGCAGATAGTTTGCTTACTGCGGGATGTGAATCCCAAGAAACCCACGACACGAATCTGGCGAGATCAAAGGAAGGTACGCGTCATCGTTCATTATAGCTTTTACAGAACATCGCCTATCACTCTCGCTCGTGATATGCTGGAGGGGTCGCATCGGTAAGATCGTGATATCCGCCACCCACCACGGATAAAACCAGAACCCAGATAGCCGCGGACTTGGTGTTGTGGTCTTTCCTGGGAAGAAATTGGTACCCGCATCGCTGACCCCCTCCCGACACACTCTGCCTCTGACCTGGATGTCTCGATTATTTTGTCGACACCTTGGGCGAGTCTTTTTACATGCGGCGAACCATCCCAAGAAGGAGTTCTAAGTGGAGTCATCCAAGTGGTTCGATCCGCGTAATTAATTTATCAATATCATGGTGCTGCTGGTACGGACATTACGCCACCACTGCATAGATGCGGAGAAGAATCACACAAACTGAGTGCGGCTCTGGTTTAGAACATCAAGACCGGACTGCTTCCGCTATCGTTTGTGGGGGAGGCCACGTAGAGTCACCATCTTGAAGCGAACATCTTGTCGAAAATAACATTGTATCGGGCGCGCAAACATCGACAATTCGTTGATGGCGGGTCCTGGAACCTGAATGCATGCATACCACGTAGCGCGTCAATATCATTATCCTTCTGTGAAAGCATTCGTAATGGCTAGCAGCTGCAGGACGGACAATATGGGGGCCCAGCGCACTCCGTACAATTACTCATTGTTCCCACGCGAACTGTTGGGAGACAGAGAGCGGATGTCTTACAATACTTGGGGAAAATCCATTAACGAAACAAAACAGGTTGCGCTACCCTACCATATTAGCCGCCAAGGCGACAACAGTCTCCATCGACTCTTCCGTGTTATGTCCCAGTGAAACAGTAAGATTGTGGAAAATGGACCTCTTGCGCAACGGTAGGTGTCGCAGTCGTCCAAACTCTTGTTTCATCAACACATGCATGGGCCGAGGTTTAGTGGCCCTCGATTCAGAGCCGTCGAGACAAGGCCTCCCGGCTGGCATCCGTTTTCCTTAGTTTGTATTTGGTGGCTTGGGACGATACCCGCTCAAGCGCTGTGGCAGAAGTACTCCGTACAATAGAGAACCTCATCCGCTCACCGCAGCAAAATGTTTGGTCCTGTTCGTGCCATCTACTCGGTACTATCAGGGCCAAATACTTGTAATAGACGATGGTGACCCAAGATTAAAGGCACAGTGAATGATTAGAACATATTTGCTTTCAATTCACGTACTATTAATACACTATTAATGGTCTTATGTGTCGGCAGAATTACTTCTTGGTTTCCCAGTCCCGGTAGTGCTGAGAAGTAAAGTCATGTAAAACTTTCGCGGCATACCGCGTACCGAGCGTATTGTGTCTTATTAATAGTACATGTACCGTTATCTGCGGTTGCCTCCCATCACCGAGACAGTCAACACTCTATTGGACCTGTCCTGCTACCATCTGCCTGGGTCCGTCATTCTAACCAGGACCCCTTGTTTCATACTGCGGCGGGCCGGTCATAAAACTTTACTCTCCACACTTACTCCTTTCATGAATTGCGGATTGAATTCGACATACCTATTTTGACAGGACTTTGTTTCTAGACAATGCAGCGCGCCAAAGCTCTCCTCTCCGGCGGTTTTAGGTCAACAGTTATGCTATTACGAATAGAGCAGCTCGGCCATTTCAGTACTTTGGTCCGGCCCTTAGATAGGGTACTGAGATTCGATCGCAAATATGCACATTCTTGTACAGAGTACTCTATATGGAGTACATGCTATTATTGCATTTGCACCCGCCTGGTATACGGAGTAAATGGTATGAGATAGAAATCGAAACGCCCCCGCAGCTTATTTATCGATGGAGGGCAGCTATTCCCACTCACGTTCCAAATTGAAGTATTTTGCACTTTCCGAGCCCATGGACCAATTCCAGCTTTTAGTATACAAGTATGATAAAACACAGCCGTTTTCTTTTTTTTTTTTAAAGCCGGGCCACCCTGTGGTTAATTTGTTTCACCGACACTTCGACTAGGTACGAAGTACGGAGTCGTAAAGACTTTGTCATTTTATTCGCTTAAAAATTGGCCAGCAGCCACTTTGTGGACGACTCAACTAGGGGGACATGACCATTATCTTGCATTTAAGTTCGTAAATCTAGCGGCAAAATACAGTCGAACGGTCGTACTGAAGATCTTTCTTCTAGTAGAAGAAAATGTTTTGGCTGGGTTTGGATTTTTTTTCGCTGTCATTTTAGGAGATATAGGGTTTGGTTCCGGCACTGCTGTTTGTAGGCAGCGTACCCCTGCGCTGTATGAAGGCACGCGTGTATATCTCACTACCCTAGACCATGTTATCGTGCGTAGCACAATCCGAGGGAGGGGACGGAAGGACAAATTTGTCCTTTTTCTTCCATCATTTGTTTCTATAAAATGTGCATTACCTGGTTTGCCCAGTTGCTATCAAACTTTGTGGAAGGGTACTTACTGTAGATAAATAGAGCGAAACACGATACCGAGATGGATACTGGAGTTGGTCTAACAACATAACAGGAAATGCGTCTTGAACAGCCTAACAAAAGATCTACCTACTTTGATTAGCTACAGCCCTACATATTTGATACACAAACGCTTTTTATCAATGTCCATGGATGATCCAAGTCCTGCAATCAGAATCACGTGACCTATATTTACCAAATACACCAGCATAAATACGTTGCAGTAAGCCTGCGAATGACCAATCCTTTGAGGCAACACGCATTCTGGTGGGGAAAACCTCCACTGCGTGGTGCCTCCGCTTTTTACGACATCCTAGTCAGGCCAGAAATCTAACCCCGATACTGTGGTGGAGAGAGCTACTAGAACTTCCACCTTACCCTCAACTTCTTTTGCCACGACACACTTCCATCTGCCATCTCTTTCTCTTCAACCCTCTCTGGTCGCTGCCTCTTCTGGTTAATCCCCCTGGTCACCGGTTATCGTTTTATTAAAGTCCCGTAGGCTGTCTGCACGATGTTCTAGAAACTTCTGAAATCCTTCAACACAAAAGACCAAGAATATCGAATTGCGTGCCGAGAATAAGCTCCCTCCTACCGACTCAAGCAACCTCTTGAAAAGCGTTGGCTGCCGAAGTCAAATTGTACGTGACTTTATGGAAGAAGTCCATGCTGGAGATTGCATGCGGATGCTCCCAACCCTATAATTAGAAACGACTGAAGATCATACTGACAAGTGTCATCATAGCAAATATCACCGCGGCCTGCGAACTCCGAAGCAATCAATATCCTTTTCTGCCTACCAATTGGAGTTAATTTCAAAATTCGAACGTTTCAGAATGGCCTCCGAAGAATCCATCGCTCAGAAGCTTCTACAGAAGCACGCCGAGGATCCTCATCATGTCACTGTCGAGGAGGTTCCGGATGAAGAGCTCCCATCCAAGCCGGTCGGCGATGCCTCGGAGTCCTGGGCTGCTCCAATGAGCACCAAGACTGCTGGAAAGCAGAAAGAGTCCCATAACCCTAAAGCACCTCTCGATACGCAGTCCCACGAACTCTTCCCGGAGCTCGGAGGACCCAAGAGCAAGAGCGCAAACGTTGCCCCTATCTGGGGTGCGAAGAACAGTGCCAACGGCAGGACCAATGGCGCTGCCTCTAATGGAACCTCGCGCTCCCCAACTCCAGGCGCTTCTGGATCCGGAACTGCTAGTCCATCCAAGGCTGCTGCCCCGTCCATGTTTATCCCTGGCCGAAATGTTGAAACTGTGACACTGGAACCGCAATTCATCCTCCCCCGCGGCCAGTTGAAGCGGCCGATTCCGGATATCTTGAAGGATATCAACCGCAAGTCTCGAGCCAATATTACGATGTCTACGGCATCCAGTGGTCGTCTCAGATTTGATGCAACCGGTCCTCAGGAGATTGCTCAACAGGCTCTCAAGGACCTGGTTCAGCAAATCGGCACCAGAGTGAGTCAATGATTGCCAGCACGTGTCTTTGTGTGTTCCTTTCTTCAACTAACATGGCGTCATCCAGACATCTATCAAGGTTACTATCCCGTATTCCGCTCGAGCCCATGTCATTGGTAAAGGAGGCTCTATGATCAGGTCTTTGCAGGAGAAGACCGGAGCCAAGATCCAGCTCCCCAAGGTTGAGGAGAACAATCTTCTCGCCGATGACGATGAAGCCACCATTGATGTCGTGGTTGAGGGTAATGCACTTTCTGCCGCCTCGGCCCGCAACGAACTCATGAAGATTGCTGGTGAGCGATCCGCCAATGTGCAGACCAAAGTTCGCGGCGTGCCTACGGCCTTCTACCCCTTCATTGCTGGACCTGGAAACTCGCTTGCACAGGCGCTGGAAGAAAATCATGGAATCCAAATTCGCGTTCCTCCTCACCAAGCTGTTTCTCAAGCGCCGGCTCCTGTTGCCCCCCAACCCGGACAGCGACCGATTTTTATCGCTGCTGGTGCGGAGGATGATCACATTCAACTCGCTGGCGACAGAGCTGCCATCCAGCAGGCCCGCGCTGAGATCGAGCGTCGGGTGGCTGAACTGCACAAGCAGCTTGAGCTGGAACAACTCTCCATTCAGAGAGGTCGTCATCAATTCATTATCGGAAATCGTGGTGTGCCATCTGATGACTTTTTTGCGGAGACTGGATGCACCATTTTGCTCCCTGCCGAAGAAGATGATGATATGATCACCGTCATTGGTCCAGCTCATCAAGTCCAGGCCGGCCTTGAGAAGGCCATGGATCTGGCAATGGGCATGCAGATGTCCAACATTGACATCGGTCGCTTCCACCGCAACGCGCCAGGTGGTGCCGCTGCCCACGCTGGCAACGTCACCCGTTATCTTCGTCAGCGCAAAGAGATCAATCGTCTTGAGAAGCTCTACAACACTCACATCAACACGCCCTTCTCACAGGACGGGGCTTTGCCTTGGGAGCTGTACTCTCGGGAGGGTAAGAACGCTATTCGTGCGCAATCTGAGATCACTGGAATTATCAACGGCCACCCCCCTGCCCGAATGCAGCCTATTAACATCGACTCTTTCTTCCACCAACATCTGCGCACCGAAATCACACCTAAAGTGAAAAATGACTATGGTGTTCACATAGTGGTACCCGAAGCTTCTGAGGTGGATGCTCCGGTTTTGTTGGTGTTCGAAGGCCCTGATCCGACTGATGGACTCTACCAGCTACCCAGAACTAAACCCTCCGATTCGGATGTTCTTGCATTCAAGAAAGCTCTCGGGGATGCTGAAAAACACATTCTAGGCCTTATAAACAAGCAAGAAGCGCTTTCCAGTGCTGCCCTGGATGTTCCTGCCAAGTTCCACGAAAGACTTAGACGATTCATTAAGAAGGAGCAGGAGAGTCGTTCTTCCGATCAGATCCCAATCCGTGTTACTAAGGTTGGCACTATCATTACGCTTCGTGGCCCTAAGTCTGCTGTCGATGCTTTGGTGACCAAGGCCAAGGCTTTTGTTGAGCAGGAGAAGCAGGATGAGAAGGAGCGAGGCTTTACTCTAACTTTCGAGTTTCCCCAGAAATTCGCGAACCACCTTATTGGCAAAGGCGGCAGTAATATCAAGGAGCTCCGCGATCGATTTGATGTTGAGATTCAGGTCCAGGACGGCCAGGTCGAGCTCAAAGGGCCTAAGGCGAAGTCTGAGGAAGCCCGCCGGTATATCCAGAACCTTGGCCGCAGTTTGGCCGATGAAACTACTCACATCCTCAAGATTGATCCCAAGTATCACCGAGAGCTCATTGGTGCTCAGGGCAGCCAGATAAACCGCCTCCAAACTCGTTACAAAGTTCTCATCTTCTTTCCCCGCTCGGCCAAGGCAGCCTCTGATGATCAGACTAATGCTGATGCCGCCAGCGAGGCTGGCAAACCTCGACGTCAGCAGGCTCCTGACGAAGTGATAGTTCGAGGCCCGAAGAAAGGCGCTGATGAAGCTCGGGACGAGATTTTCTCCCTGCACAAGTACCTTGAGGAGCACTCTGTGACTGCAACCGTTCCCGTTCAGCAGAAGCAAGTTGGGTCTCTCATTGGCCAGGGTGGTGCTGCTCTGGATGAGCTGCGACAAACTACAGGTGCTCGTATTGACGTCCCTGCGGACCGGGATGCGGAAATAGTTGAAATTTCTATCAAAGGCACTGCTGCTCAGGTTGCCAAAGCACGCAAGGTTTTGCAAGAGAAGCGTGCTGTGTTTGACGACACGGTGGTCCAGAACATTGAGGTGGATAAGAAGCATCACAAGGCCTTGATTGGCACTGGTGGTATGTATCGCTCTCGCGTTCTGGTAGTTGACTTTCCGGCGTTGACTTGCTAATTAACTAAACCTTCTAGGTGCTAATCTGAAGGACATTGTCGTCGGTGCAGGTGGTTCTGATGATCGACGGGAGCTCGCTCGCACCATCCAGTTCCCCAAGCAGGAGGCGGATGGAAACATTATCAAGGTTGAAGGGCGCACTGAGGTTGTTCACAAGATCGTGAAGCGTATTCAGGAGATTGTCGCTGAGCGTGATAGCCAAGTCACAGAGGTGGTGGAGGTGCCTATCGACAACCACCGATCTCTTATTGGTCGTGGTGGTGACACTAAGCGCCAGATGGAAGCGAAGTTCTCCGTTTCGATTGACGTACCCAGACAGGGCGACGGCAAGACTGGTGTCAAGGTTACCGGCCGACCTGAGAATGTGTCCCAGGCTAAAGAGCATATTGCTGGAATCATCCAGCAGCAGCAGGGAGAAACTGTTCAAATCCCTCGCAATAGCCATCACGCTGTTTCCAACAATGGGCAATTGTTCCGCCAGCTTCGAAATAATCACCAAGTCACCGTCGATCATGCCGGAAATGCTATTCCTAGTAAGCCTGATAGCTCGGCTAGGGCTAACACGGGCTCACTGCCTCTCATCACTGATGATGCGGAAGCGACGGCAGATGCCCATTCCTGGAAGATTGTTAAGACAGTGTCCACCGAGGAGGGAGACATTCCTTGGGTGTTGCGTGGCACTACGGAAAATGTTCAAAAGGCCAAAGAAATCATTCGGAAGGCTCTGGAACAGGCTAAGATGACCGACTCTACGGGCTACCTGATCCTTCCAGACCCAAAGACCTATCGTCATGTCATTGGTCCCAACGGGTCCAAGGTCAACTCTATCAGACAACAGAGCAACTGCAGGATCCAAGTGCCTCGAGATCAGGCCCCAGACGAGGCCATTGAGATTGTTGGGACGCAAGAGGGCGTAGAAAAAGCCAAAAACATGATCCTGGCAGCCGTCCGCGAAGGACAGAAGCCCAGAGAGTAGACGAATCTTGGCTACGTGCGTGGAATGAGTTTGTGGATGACGTTCATAATAAAGCGTACCAAGCAAGATATCCACATTTGTTGTCAGCATGTGTGTAAGATGACGGATACTATGTAACTGCTTGTTGACTACCTAGGTGTGCGTACTTGTGTTGGCAATCTTGTTGGGAAACTAAGATACAGCGATGAAAATTGAACCACCCCCGCCGCACCGCCCTTTATAAAACACAAGTGGCGGTGAAGGAAGCACTCAAAATAGAGCTGAAAAAAGAATATTAATATAGCCTTCTAATGTTATGTACGGCATATGAAATGACTAATTAATCGGTGGCATTCTGCCAGCTGGGTTGTGCAGCTCCTTCCACCCCGGCAAATAACCAGCGGCAGAAAAAACCCCTGGATGTCCCTAGATCAGTATTCCGTAGGTGCTGTACTCCGTACTCCGTAGGAGAAATAATTGCACAATCCTATCCTTGAATTATTACCCACCCGTGGCAAACAGGGTTGTAGTTCCCTACTACGTATTGCCAGAATTATTTGCAAAGTAAGCAGAAAAAGCAAGATAAAACTTGTTTATTACTGTCAAGTTAAATGAATAACCTTCTAGTAAAGGTTTTGCAAAAGTATACTACTCATTTAGGTTGCTAATTAGTTATAATATAGAAAAGAAAAAAATTACTGCTGTTAAGGAAGTACAAGATTGCCCCGCTAATACGGAGCAAGTGCTCAAGACCCCGGCACGATTGGCCCAATGATGCTTGTTTATATCACGGGTGGTAATAGTTCAAGGGTAGGATTATATACTCCGTACTGTACACACATACTACTCCGTAGTACGCACAAGCCCCCCACCTTCGGTATTCCGCTCCCACAAGTGGTTCGATATTTAATCTGGCATGTGTACTCCGTTCTCCATAACAAAACAGACCTATCACCCTCGAACTGATTCTCGGCCATCGGTGCGAGCCGGAGCTGCGGCGACCATATATACCATTGGTGGCCTACTAGAGGGCCCCGTGTCTCTTGAATGGTACAATTGCACGACTGAGATTCTTTGTTTAGCGATACTGCATTCTACGATCTCTTGACTTGCCATGGTGACCAAAACTTCATCTCCTGGCCCAGCTCCGTGGGAGTCTGTCCCTGCACACGAGCAGTTATTCGTGCTCGTTACCGGCGCAAATAGGTACAGTTTCCTGCCCCCCAGTTATTGCCTGATCATTTTTGCCCGATTTCATTATGCTGAAAATGCTCGAAGACTAACATGAAGGCATCTGAACTTTTTTGTACAGTGGAATTGGCCTCGGTATTGTCCAAAATCTGATCAACGACTTCCTGAACTCTCGCTCTCTCACATCGCACCTAATTGTCATTCCCACGACCCGATCTCGCTCCAAGTGTCTCAGCTGTATAAGAGAATGCCGCGAATACGCTGTCAAGGCAGCCCGGACATCCAGGGGCCTTGCTTCCCGAGCCGGAGCAGACTATAATTGGCAAGATGCGGTGCACAGAATTCACATTCTAAGCTTGTCAGTGGACCTATGTGATCTGCGTGCTATTAAAAAACTGGCCCATACGCTGCGTTATGCCACCGTAAGCAACCCGGAAGGATTGGACGGTGAATATATTCGTAACGTCAGGATACCTCGACTAGACAGCATAATTTGCAATGCAGCGTACGGTGGCTGGTCAGGACTGGACTGGCCCAAGTTGATTTGGACGTTTTTGTCCAAGGGTCTCATTCAGATGGCTTCATACCCGGACTTCAAAGTGGCCTTGCCGACGTGTATTCTGAACGAGCGGCCCATGCTGAACTACGTGAGTTCTGGAAATAATGTCGCAAGTCAGCATGACTGGACTGCATGAATGGAAGTGCTGACTTAGAAATTCTTGAATAGCCTCTTAAACCACTACTGGGTGAAGTCTTTTGCGCCTGCGTCTTTGGGCACTATATGCTGGTACATAACCTGCTCCCACTGCTGAGCAGGTCGTCGAAAGACCAGATACCAGGTCGTATTATATGGTCCAGCAGTGTTGAGGCAGTCCGACGTGTTTTCAACATCGAGGATATTCAATGCTTCAAAAGACTCGAGGCATACGAATCTGCAAAGCGACTCATCGACCTTCTTTCCATAACATATTCCCTCCCTGCAGCTCGTCCATATTCCTCCCAATTCCTCACCATCGATGACGACGACGAGGCGACCCGAAAACAAGTTGTCAAACCCAAACTCTACCTAACACACCCGGGAATAGTAGCCAGCGCCTTGTTTCCCCTCCCCTGGTTTCTCTTTTGGCTATACGAACTCACTCTCGCCATTTGCCGCTGGGCCGGCTCCCCTTGGCACACCGGTGACGGCTACAGTGGAGCCAAAGCCGCTACTTGGATTGCCCTCCAAGATCAAGAGGCGCTCGACAATTCTAACGCCGAGCGCGTCAAATGGGGAAGCATCAGAGATGCCAGTCTGCGTGTGGACGTGAAAAAGACAGAAGTGGAGGGCTGGGGATGGGATGGGACACCCGAAACGGCAGATACTATTGCTGCCGACACAGCAGTCGGTCTATTCAGGAAGTCTATTGGACGAAGGACCGGCGTTCAGGATGCAACGGCAGAGGACATTGCTGAGTTTGAGGAAGTTGGCGCGCAGTGTTGGCAGCAACTAGAGCAGTTGAGAGCTCAGTGGGAGGAAATTATAGAGCAAGAGGATTAAAATTCGGCATAAAACTGAATTGAATTGCGCTTTAATATTGAAAATTATTATTAATTATTAATAATTTTTTTTTGTCGTTCCTTAGACTTATCTTTTGTTTTAATTTTGGTTTGTTGTCCCTCATGGACTTATCTTATGATGAAGAAACACATTAAATGCTGGTTGTACCCTACCGGAGAAAATTGACAAACAATACCAGGTCACAGTAATGGACTTGCGGATGTTTGTCGTGTCGCGGCGTGGCATTAGTAAAGCCGTAGAGTAAATAATGTGGCAGCATAATAAACAGCAACAATAAATAACAAGAAAGTTGTGCTTACGCCTCGTGACTGTGTTCGCCGTAGCTTGCAGTTCCACCGCCTTACTGACGTTAAATTTGTGCAGTATAAAGTAAGAGAAATCCCCCCAATTACGACCATAGCCTTCATTACTTCCAACAACACTTCCTCCAGCATCCGATCCCAATTCCACCTGAAAAACTAACCACAATCCATAATTCGTAATCCACAATTTCATCTCGAGCAATTGGCGTATCCACTCTCTTCACGTAATTAATTCTAGGAATCCCAAGGCAACAGGCATAGCACAACTTCGCAAGCTAATTAGTATAGCTGCGGATGGGATCCCAGCAGTATTGTAGCTAAGCAGGATGCTAACTCTCCTAACTCCCGGGCTAAGCTTTTCCAGCTTACCCCGAATACTAAGAACATGGTCGAGCGGGATTTTATCCTAGAATCCCACGATAACCTGGCTGAGATGGAACGGAGCAACTCATCCCAAGCCACAGAAAAAGGTCAAGAGGGTAGGTAAGTGGACAAAGCGTGCTCGCTTTACTAGATAGAAACGGCGGGGCGTTTTTTTTTTCTCGTGCCCAGGAGGGAATAATAATATTATTATTAGACTATAGGTATATTAATCACAGAGTACCTATTTTTCCTGACTTGACATTTCTGTTCGTGTCAGCTTATGAGCGTCTACATGCATCAAGAGGTGTTAGATTGGAATAATTCTTCGGCTCAGCCAAGTGAGTTGCCGAGAATATCAAGTTCCGGAGATAAACACGACTGCTCTGTAGTGGCAGGACCGGCGTTAGAACTTTCTCCAACAAATCAACCGCTTGCGCATTGTGATATTATTTTCAACTTTGACTGCTGTCAAGAAACTTCTAGGCGAAATTAAAGGAGAAGAAGTACTCATTCGGCCTCTCTGGTGCCGGTAGCTAGACTACATGTAATCTCCATCCTCAACAAGACAAAATGGAGAAATAAAATACTATGCAAGAGATTGAGTGTGTGTATGGGTGAGTATATGCATATGTCCCGCCACTCAGTATTTACGCAACAGCCTGTACGTTGGAACCAGCACCTCTCTCATCGGAGCGAACACGCTTCAAAACGACCTTGTCTCCACGGCCAAACCTGCCCAAGAACAGAGGCAGCGGGCAAACCACCAGCGCAAGGACAGCCTGAAAGATCAGAGCCTTCTTCATATTCTGTGGCGGCTTGCCATCTTTGCCCTCGGTTAAGGCGTCGCTAATGATGACGAAAATAGCACCAAACAGCTGGCCACCAGCCCAGGCTGTGGTAGACGTGACCTCGGGACTAAGGGGGTGGCCGAGTTCGGTAAGGAACTCGAGAGCGACGGGTACCAAGGCAAAGGATGCGGCTCCGAGAAAAGCAAGAACAACGTATGGGCCGGCAATATCGCGAGTCTCGGGCATCCATAAGAAAACGAGGTAGCAGGCGCCAATGACGGGCATGAAAAACTGAAGAGCAAAAAGGAACTTCTTGTTCCGATCCAGAATGGGTGAGGTGATTGCCGAGAAGACGAGGCCGACGACAATAAGGATGGCACCCCCGATACCCGCTTGGTCATCTGTGAATCCATAAGGGACCATCATTTGATTAAGAAGCGAGGAAATGGAGTTGAAAAATCCGACATAGACGAAGAACGGAATGAGAATGAGCCACAACTCGATCGAATGGGTAAGAACCTTGACAGATTCCTTGAGGCTCAGCTTGGGAGTTTCGGAAGAAGGCCCAACGGGAGTTGGTGGCGCTGCAGGGACAAAGAAGGCAGGGATGGCGCAAATGGTGGACTACACGACAATGGGATATCTGATTAGGTCTGACATCGATAATGGGGATTACGTCTTCGGAATTATAACTTACAATGATGGAGACGTAGAGCACCATGTTGGAAATGTCAGTTGTTTCCTTGGCCCACAGGGGATTGATCAACTGGCCCAGGGCACCGCCCAGAGGATTGGCCAAACTCGTCAAAGCAGTGGCAGCTACACGGCCTCGGTTGGTGAACCACATGTCGGAGTACCGAGTGGGAGCTGCCAGAATGAAAGGCTGAGCGAAACCGATGAGGATCTCACCAGCCATAATGGCACCGTAGCGGCCACCAGAGGAACTTGTCGAGCCGCCATACCGAATCCAATTTCCGATGATAATAAGAATCGCCGAGATCATAAAGGCCAACTTGGGTCCGCGATGCAAAATGGCAATGGTGACTGGGAAAATGGCGACAAAGGAGAGAAAAAAGGCTGTGCTGATCCAGTTTATAGCCGATTTGGAAACTCCATAGTACGTCGCTGAGAGGTCGGCGACGGGTGCAAAAGTGAGCCACTGTGTAAAGACAAAAAATATTAGCAACATTGTATGACGGCGATTAGGAAAGATTGTCAAGCATCAATGCTCGAGTTGTCCATGTACTGAAATGAGGAAAGGCTCATGAAGGATTTGCAATTTCGGAATCCTCTCTTACATCCCAGGAGACGACAATATTCATGAGCGTCAGGGTAACCAAGCCGATCCATCGTCGCTTGTAGGTTCGGTACTCAGTCGCCGGCGCGTTACCAATGCTGCCCATGCTGCCATCGCCATCGGCCACTTCAGTTCCATCCTCAGCGACATTTCGTTCCCCCAGAGTGTAGTCCCGCGATCCAAGCTTCCTACTTTTCCAGAACCGCCCACCGGCCTTGTCACCAGTCCCATCGATGCTGTTTCCTTTCATGATGTGGGGAAGTGAGTGGCGAAAAGAGAGACAGGTATGAGACAACGCAGTTGACAGCACTGGAAAACCAAGCCAGCGTCCGACAGTCCTTTCCCTTCCAACCTAATACAGACCACTGGAAAGATGGAAGCAAATCAAAGAAGGAAACAGAGGACTATTCCAGGTTTTACCTGCCAACGATCCTGCGCTGGCGTTTACGGGAGGCGCCGGGGCTGCCCAGCAAGAATGAATCGTTGTTGTCGGCCAAGACGGACGGCGGGTGGGTTTTTTTAGACTCTTGTATGGAGTACTCCGTACTCTGTACGGAGTAGCGTTCTGCAAGCACCTACACGTCTGATCCACTTCGCCTGTTCTCGGGGTTATTTTTTCTCTCTTTCTCTTCTAAGCCTATTTGGATGGATGGGATGGATGGATGGACGGTTGGATGGTTGAGCTTGTGGTTACCGTTTCTTCCTGGGACCCTTGCTCTCCGCAACCGAACTTGCTAGGCTGGGCGAGGGGAAATTAATAAATGAGCTGCAGGTGACATAAATAAGGTCTAGTGTACTCCGTACTCCGTACCGCTTAGCTGGTCTGATGAGCCCGTGACCACCGAAGCGAAGTGGCAGAACAACGACAGAGCCAAGAATGAACAGTTGAAAAAGTCGACGCGGTACGTAGGCGACCAGAGTCGAGAGAGGTGAAGTTGGGCCGAGTCGAGAATTGAGACGGACGTCTGGAACAAAAACAAGAATGCTGTCATGGTGTATTGTACAATATTATACTCCGTAATCTGGCCCTGCGTCCAGGTCGTGGGCGTTGGATGAACATGGGCGCGCATGAAGAGGCCCCAGACGCCCGTCCCAAAAGCATGGGTAAATTTCCTGACAGATGCTAGTTAGTCCTCCTGCAACTTGGTACTGTGGTGCCTGTACGGAGTTCTCCATGAGCTGCGAGGTCGCGTGGAGCGTTCCTTCCTAGTAGTTGAGTTTAGTTAACCTAGCCTAGCACCTGGCCACCTATTCCTCGCAGTGCTAGACTCAAATTAGAGCGCGGTCCGTCTTCTGCGTGGTCGTCGATGTCGCCCCAATCAGGTCCCAATGTGGAACAAGTCTCAAAGCCATGCATCTGTGCTGCGGAGCCTGTCGCCGTTATTCGATGGTGTTACCTGTGCCACCACACGGGCTACTCCGTAGCACAATCACCAGAGCCACTCAGCGCATGTATCAGCTAGGGCTGTAGATGGAACCGACCAAGCCTGCAGGCTAGCGGCCCAGCAAGGGATCAAGGTTTGGTTGGCACTTTTGGATCGTGTGCCGCCACCTGGTTCTCCGTAACTAGGTATTCTAGCAATCTAGGTACCATGAACCGACCTTGCCTGCCAGCTCACGACAGTGGCGCTTGCGAAGCAGCGAAGCAGCGAAGCAACCAGTGACTCAGGGACTCTTCAATTCGTGGCAGAGGAACCTCGGTTGCTGCAGCGTGCATTTGAGTTGCTCAAATGGCTGCACCAATGGTGCTCCGATGCCACCATACTACCATACACACACCTAAGCATTATAAGGCGGGCAAATATCATGTGGCTGTCCATTTCCGTGATGAAGATGTTGGCGATATATAACGTTGCACATAACCATGCACCGGACAAACTTGGCTTTCCTATTCCGGATTTCTGAACTGGTGCATGGTAACCTGGCAAGAAGCTACTCCGTAATGTCTCTGGCATCTACTGGCCTCAGTGACTTCTCGTGCTCTGTGCCATGTGACACAGTGAGCGCTTGGACAAGGGTCGAGGGAGCAAACGGCTCGTACGTACATTCTCCGCACGACTATCTCATTTGAGACGCTGAAGATCAGTTAGCCACCGGAAAATAAGGGGCGTAAGTTAAACTTGGGTGGCTGACGGGCCAGTCGGTGCGTAGAGCCATTAGCGACCTGCCACTGCACAACGGACGAGAATGAAGAACGACATGGGAGTCGAGTGGCGGCGCAGGGGGTCGCGATGAAATTGATTACGGCCGATACAGCGGGGCCATTAATGGCCATCTGGACCTAGCGAGTTGTCAGATAGGTGAAATACGTGAAATACGTGAAAGAGGTGAACTACTGTAGGTGAAAGTGGTAAAAGTGGTGAAAGTGGTAAGGGAGGTAAAAAGAGGTAAAAGAGTTGACAGAGTTGAAGGAGTTAAAAGTGGTGAAAGAGGCGAAGAGGTGAAGAGGTGAAAGAAGGTACATATTATATCAATATACGGAGTATAGGAAGTAATAAATAGCTATAAAGCATTAAGTTTATGGTAGCGTGGCCGGGGAGGGGAACCATTCTCAGTTATAGGGATATTGTAAATATCCATCCAAGCTATCCTTCACCAAGCGTTATTGCGCTTTTGCTCTGTGCTGCTTTGCAAGATGCTCTAGGACAGGACAACATAATGCGTGCCGCCGCTTCATGGTTCTTGCTATGTGCTGCCATGTGCCGCCTTGTGCCGCCTGGTCTTGCCTGGTCGGTGGTCTTGCCTTGCCGTTTGCGCGTGCCTCTCCCAGTCAAGCATCTTATAAGATACCTAGGTGACTATGAAGTACTATGACCTGAGGAGGGTGACATACCCCGTACACAATCAATGCATCCAATCATCAAAGCATGCAAAACCTTCCTCGATCCAGATGCGCCTCTCCGGTGTCTTGTCCAGTCCATCACCATCCATCCCGCCCCGATGCCAAAGTCGCCAGGCAATCAATCAGTCATCCTGTAACTCCGTATCTGCCTCACAAACTGAATTCTCGTTTCTTGCCACTCACACCACCATACGCAGTTCTCCACATCATTTCATGGTTCACTCTACAATGCGCAGAGCAACGGACCAACTACCGAGTACGGATTCCTACTAACTAGTAGTATTCCGCTCTATTATGCGAGGGTCCATAAGACCACCACGCAAATTAGAAATGGGACGTTCCACTTTTCTATTCCAAGCTATCCTGTCATGTATCATTTCCGTCCCAATTCTGATTCTGCAATGCAGTTTGTACGGTGTACAATAAAAATTCAATATTGCGCAGCAGTGGCAAGTTAATTCGGTCCTAAATGTTGTTGATGATTTTCCATTCAAGCTGTAGTTATGTCGTGTAACCACAATATTGTACATATGACGGACGCCTCCCACTTCAATTCTGGAGCAAACCTGTCTCGCATGAAACCCACAATCGGCACCACCGTTTTCTGCCCTGTGAGAGACCCCTGCTTCTCCTCGCGGTCAACTCGAGCCTCAGCCTTGGGGTTCGTCCTGCGGTTTCGACAGAGCGGCCTGGTGTTGTATTCTTATTTTGCGAGGCTGTACTCCGTACGGAGTAAGGTACTGTACTATGGAACCTATCTTTAGAATAGATATGATGGAGGAGCCACAGCCGCCAGTTGCCGATGCCACACGAGGCGGCTGTGTCTCGCCCTATTCTGTCGGACAATTTTCATCTCTGCACGTTTGTGTTCCCACCGGCGGAGAATTCTCTGATTGCGTTGATGACATGGGTCGGAGTCTATCTCGCTGCCCCACAGGCAAGAATTTGGAACAGCCAGTCGAACTTGGAACCAGATTTGTGTGTTTCTTGTACTCGTATCCGGTAACTGGACAGGATCGGGAGTCTTGCCCCGTGTGATTCATGTTTGCGTTGCGAGCTGCTCCATATCCAATGTAACTCATCGAGTTTTAGGATCTAGCTGGTGTATGATTTGTAGTTAGTCGGTGCATCCGAGGTACTTAGAGGGACTAGGCTGTTAGGTTAAACAACGTTAATACGTTGGTGAGACTCATAAAGTTGACTCTCGTGGTCTACTCCTGGATTAAGACCCTGTACCAGTTTAACTTCCTGGTCCTCAAGAACGATAACCGCTACCAATACGAGTTCTATAGATATTGAAGTTGTTTTGAAGGAGAAGGGGGGGGGGGGGGTGCCTATAAGAACAACATTCATTATAGGGTAAGCGTGGTGGGTTCAACTCATATACAACCCCGAATAAACGACATTACTTACCGGCGTTTTTTTTTAAAACCACTCTATATTCTAACACGCGATATAAATACCTCAAACAATGTTGTCAACTGCTATGGCGCCGCTTTAGCGAGTAACATCAAGTATCGGACACGGAGATGTACTGAGTTAACAATGCCTTCAAAACGCACCGCCAGAAAAAAAAACACTCAAGACAATGTCTACAGATGAAGCCCCACTGCTAGTTCTACTTCATGAAACCAGGTACGTATTTACAGCTAACACATATAATTCTTCAACTGCAGAGAACTCTCCCTTAAGATACGATAGCCTTACGGCAACAGTTCTTGAGTTATGGAATCGCTCGTAGGGGATAGCCCCGCGTGCGAGGCGGACGAAGCGACACTAGGGTGTACAAGTGCTCTCTTATACGAAATAAATAAAGTAGATATACTGGCATACCGTACAGTTGTCTATAGTAACTAGACAAATTCATGAAATCGGGTGACATTGATCCGAAGACAACGAGGAAGACGAAGAAGACGAAGAAGACAACCATGGCCAGAGACGAGACAAACATTGCACCAATAGTAACCAAGCAAGAAGTGCTATGTAAATAATGAGACTAGTGCTGATCATCGTATGAAGACCAACAGACTGCGTAGATCACCTCAATTCACGAAACAAACTTCACACACCTGCAAAGGAGAAAACTTGTTGCTGAGCCGTCCACAGGAACGATGTCAACCGGATTTCCGACTCGCAGCCCATTACTTCGCTAACACCCGTAACCGGAGTCACATGAAGACGTGGTTGTCTACGAGATGTGCGTCACGAAGAGCCTCGGACATATGACGGTCTGCAATATGTTGTGCTGGAGGGTTGCCAACAACGTCAATGACGTCAATTCGCATAAAAAGAATGTACGTAGTTGTCTCACCGGGCCGCGATTCGAGCCGTATCTCGACTATCCCATCAATGTCGAGTCATACCATGTTCGCCACGAGGGAAGCTATTGATTGCGGAACCATCACACGAAGAGCAGTTCGCCGTTCGGATGGATGGTGCGCAAGAACCAACATAACAAGGGTCAAGGAAGAGAGAAAATCTATTGTTGGCGCTGCAGCATTTATGATACAGACAAGAAATCACCGTTCTGCAAGGTAAGTAAAGTAGCCTTGCTGACAGGTCCTCCACATTGCAGTCATGGCAGATTATACATGGGGCATAACTCCACACAAGCACTCCGTCAAATAGCCTCCATTTTGGTGGTATTGCTTTCCTCGCATTGGTCCGTCCCCATATCCCCCAATATGCTGGCTGGTGTCGACTGGGGAATGTATAGCTTATCCAGGTAGGACTGCTGGTTTGAAGGGGGCAGCATTTATCGGAGCTTAGACCAGAGCTTAGGGGCGGCGCAAGCAGTGGCGCAGTGGGCGAGGTGGAAGACTAGGAAGAATATGTCAGTCGCTGCAAACAAAAGACTGCGTAGACGGTGTACCGGATTGTTTCAAATCACAATCACAGTCACAAACCCGTTTCTTGAATGACAAGTTTCGAGAAGTGAGAAATGGTTTGAGGGATCAATACATACATTCCTCAACGCAGTCCTCCTTGGCCTCGCCTTCACTCTCCTGTTGGTGAACGCGCTCAACGCACTCATCAAAGTGATGCTTGGCGGGGGCGCACTGAGCTGAGTTCTTGCACTCTGTACATTGAACAAAACGGAAGACGTAGTCAGCATATTACCCGATGACGAAAGAAAAGGAAACGAAAAAAATCACTAAAAGACAACAGTTTGGCGTGATATGGTGTTGCGAGCAACAAGTCGGAAATGCCTCGCCTGAATAGCCGAGGATCATGGCGACGACTCCGTGATGCGGCAAAGGGGCCAGTAAAATACCCACCTTCCTCAAGAGTCTCCTTGGGATCAACAATCTCCTCTTCATCATCATCCTCCTCCTCCTCCTCCTCCTCCTCCTCCTCCTCATCTTCTCCTTCAGCTTCCTCGGACTCTTCAGACTCCTCGGTGGCCTCCTCGGTAGATTCCTCGGTAGCCTCTTCGTCCTTAGACTCGGTTTCGGCAGCCTGCTCCTCCTGAATAGACAGTTTCGTTAGCGAGACCAATCCAAAAGGCGTATCAATTCCCGACGCTGCCGCCGCAATTGGGGGTGGTGATGACGGAACAATGCGCATCGTGCACCAAGGGGAGGAAGACAGGTCGATTCGTACCTTGGGCTCCTTGGCGGGAGCCTCAGCTTCGACAACGCTCCATGGCGTCACAGCCTCGACAATCTCGGAAAAGGCGTCCCAGATACCCATCGTGACTGGTGACTAGATCACAATGGCAAGGTGGTGGATATATGTTTAGAGAGGTGTCTCGCCAAAATCATGAGAGATCGGAAGCTCTCGGTCAAAGTCGCGAAAGCGAAAACTGATCCGGAATTGACGCACTTTGATTGGCTCACAGATGGTATGCCGGATCACGCCCTTTATCACGTGCGCTCTATTAGACGCAGCACGCTAGTTAGTTCCCAGCAATAACGCTAATGCGTAGTTAGTACAAACTAGTTACTTAATTACCCAGGTAGGGAATGGCACTCAAACTCAAGTTTGTGTCGAAATAGCTTCATTTTGAACATGTCTTTGGCACTAGTACGTCAGTAACCGCAGAACATTAAGGTCATACGGTGTCACTAATGAATGAAACATATCTACGCTATTCTTCCAGCCAACAAGCCCTGTTTACATGCCATTGTGACAAGTTTATTTCAAGCCAGGACTAATAAAAAGACAAGAATGGAGCATATGAAAACAACGGGAGCCCATCAGAGTGTCAACGCAAACCCAATTTTAAATAATCATTTTTGCTGCAAGCGCCGTAGAAGCCATGGATTTTCTTGGATACATACCCTGAATCTCAAGGTGCGTAGAACACAATCTCTGTAACTGCATAATGTATATACACCAGCCATTGTCAAAACAACGACACTGGTACAACGAAACAATGGCGCTTCAGGCTGCTCAAAGAGAAGACAAATTATGGAAACATGATTAGCCGTCTGCTGTGCCGCGGTCTACCTCACCGCGAATGTGATCTTCGAGGCGCATACTAATCTGCTGCGCTTGCGCCTCGTCATAGTTTGGCGGTGGCTCATCGGGTGCTCTACGGCTGGAAGAGCTATCCGATCGATTGGTTCGTGGAACCTGCAGGGTGCTTGTCGATTCTGGCGGATGATTGTCAGAAGCCTCGTACGCAGGCAAAGGCTCGTCAGGTACGTCCGTGCCAGGGCCCATCTCTCGTCGCATCTCCTGGTATTGGAACAATCGTTCCCGCAGACGAATATAAGCCTCATTAAATTCCATCATTCCGCCGTCAGAGAAAGTGAATTTGACCTCTATTCTTGGTAGATCAGGCGGGACACCTCCTCCAGAGACGGGAATGCAGTCAGATTTCCATACCCAACCCCACCACATGGATGACGAAGTGCTGGAATCCTGAAATTTGAGAATTGGAGCACTAAAGGACTCAAATTTTGGTTCTTGCGTAGGTTTAGCGGGCAAATACACAATCTGATGGACGCAGGTTTAGCAAAAGAAAAACCGATTGTCGTGGCACTGTGGCTGAAGACTAACTCTTTTGTTTGTGAGAAACAGTGTGCCTTTGTCGCTCTTACACTGGAAAGGCGCACATCGAGCCTTCAACTCTTGCGGCACAGATAACTCGCATGATATTCTTGAGTCGAGCTTAAGAAGAATTCGCTCGTTTCCTAGCTTGACGAACCCTCCCTGATTTAGCATAACCCAACTAGCAGGAGAGTCAGGGTTAGTTGGACGTCTAGGCCGAGATGGACTGGTAATCAGGTAATCGTGTGGGTTGTCCATGGTGAACCATCAACAAGTTGATGTACACGGAGACCAAGTCCCATGGATATGAAAGCGCCAGGTATCGTGGGAACAAGAACAGGAGCTGTATTATATGATCGAGATGGGAGGACGGGCGGAGATGTAACTTTGATAGTGAAATGGCAATGCAGTTTAAAACATGATACTGGATCGAAATGACAGAACCCAGATGACAAGGACGACACATCAAGTGAACACATGGGAAGGGGAACAAATATGGAGAGCCAGACCAAGGGAAAAACAACCCCCAACACGATTAGGAACCCAAGAGAGGAAGCCTGGATGAAGGGGTGAATTGAGGTGAGGGTGAGGGCCGAGGGTAACGGGGGAAGGGGGGGGGGGGGGGGGGTGTGTACTGGG